>BHFV01000569.1:2301-20477 GCA_003568905.1 Trebouxiophyceae sp. KSI-1
GCCGACTCGGTCGGCCAGTCCGAGGAAAGCCTCAGCCTCATCAGGGAAATGGAGCGGCTGGCGGCTGCGAGCGAGGACGCGGCAGGATGGAGAGCCAGGCAGGATGCCCGCAGCTGTTGGCGGATGGGCAGGCGGTCCAGGGCAATAGGCTGCCGGCAGAGGCGCGCTGCGAGGATCTGCTGCTGGAGAACCCTGCCCTGCGCCAGCAGATCTGTATCAACCCCAGGGAGAGGATCAATCCAGACGAAGACCTCCAGCCCACAGGTAGCTACGAGTACTTTGCAGCCATGCCAGGACTTGTGAAGCTCTATGGCCCGGATGGCATCCATCCTGAGTAGCATGGATGCTCACCCGCTGGCGGCCTTACGGCGCGCCCTCGGAGCCATGCCAGCCGCTGAGCAGGCCCAGCAGGTGGCCAGATTCATCACTCGCCACGCTCCAAGCAAGCAGAGCGGAGGCGCCCGCTCCACAAACCACCTCAGCGTGCCTGCGTCCATGCGGGAGGCCCTCAGGGAGAGCCTGCAGCTGGAAACCGAGCTGTGTGCCACGCCGCTTGACTTCCACCCGCCCATGCGGGCCTTCTTCTCGCAACATGCCGCAGACAGCGTGTTTGGCGCCTGCCACGACGCTTCTCGGCCATGTGGAAGGAGGCGTGCCTCTGCAATCCGCCTCAGGACGAGAAGGAGGTGAACAAGCCATCCGGTGGGACACCCACAACGCTGGGCTCAGGAAGAGCCAGTGCTGGTGGCCTTCCTGCTGCCTGCCCGCCCCGCCAGCGCCTACAGGGCACACCTAGGCCACCTCAGCGTGCGGCGCCTTGCCACCATCCGCAAGCAAAACTGCCGGTACTGCAGTGGTATGCACTGGCAGTCCCCGAGCGCGCGGCTGCAGCACGCAGCCAGCGACGTGGAGCTCTTCGTAGTGGCCGACGATGCCGGCCGAGCAGCGCACTCGGGCGCGAGACAAGAATCAACAAGGCAAATTAAGAACTGTGCACTCACGTTGGCTGTGCAGCGTGCAGCCCCTCGCCGTATGAATGCACGCACTTGGCAATCTGTGGGGCGCTGCGAATCCAAGACCGAGTATATTCGCTATAATTTCGCCTCGCCAGAACTAACCGGGCAGAAGCAGAAGGAAATGAGGGGTGAGGGTGCTCCAAAGTAGAAGCCTTCTTCCGTCAAGCTGCAAGCTGCATATGGCAGGCCGCAATGTAGACCAAGTCGGCAGCGGCGGGAGCGGCAGCGGGAGCGAAATTGAAGGACCAGAGCAGCTGCTACAAGAATGGGAGGCCAGAAAGTCGCGGTTCTGGAGCGTGAGTGGCATTCCAGGGCGCACAGGCCTTTTCCGAACTCAGCCGCTCCATTGAAAACTAAGATTGAGGCGGCATGCACCGCAGCAGGGGTACATGAGCGGCCTTGAACATGGCCAGGAGCAGACGATGCAGCGAGGCTTCGACTCAGGTATCTTCTGGTCAGTACAAGTGCTCAGCAGTTTGGGGTGGAGAGGTTGACATATCAACCCGGGCCGCGCGCCTGCAGGCTTTGCGGACGGGCTGGACGCTGGAATGGAGTGGGGCGTCGTAAGAGGCGCGGCAAGAACACTGCAGCTCCTGGAGCCTGCCGTCCCTGGGCTGACACCTGCACGGCTGGTACTGCAGCTGCCTTTGCCCCTTGTGCAGCCACGTGCAGTACCAGCAAGCACACAGCTCCTGCTGCCGATGCCAGGGTGCTGGCGAGGAGGACGCTGTGGCTGTGCTGCTGCACACACCAGAGTCTGAGGCCGTCAAGGAACTATGCCGCCCACTCCTGCAAGGTGAGGTCGATTCCCCACTTGTGATCAGTAGGCGTAGCAGCTGCTGACAGCAGCCGGCTGACTGTGGTTGCGCCCAAGCAGGCACATCACAGTGCAAGGCACCCCAGCAGCTGGAGGTGCAGGGCTCTAGATCGAGCGCACTGCTCCGAGCTAGGGCGGCTATGTCAGCTGCGCTGGTCGCTGCCGACTTGAACAACAGCTTTGCCAGATGCGATATCACAGCAAAGCAGCTCTAGGGTAAACAGATCCAAAAACTGCAGCTGAAGCTCTCGCCTGCTGCTCTGGGTGAGATTCTCGCCGCCGAAATTTTGAACATCTGCTTATCACAGTCGTTTTCCAGATCCTCTGAGGCCGTGGTTGCCTGCAGGCTAGAGATCTTTTCGAGTCCAGTGAGTACAGCAGCGTATTCATTTGTCCTTGCAGCCCAGCCAGGACTTGCATTCTTGCAGCAGTGGACCAAACGAGGCGCCCACTGGCTCTTTGGCTTTCCCCTCTGTACCCTCTCATGCTTTACAACAGATCCAGCTCGATGGTTGTGCAGATCCTGCCTCTAGCAGAGCCTGCTCTTTGCAGTTGAAAGGACAGGTGTACTCAAGGCTACCTATGCGTCAGAGGAACTCATAGCACCTACGCGCAACTTCCCGCTGTGAATGTGCCTGCATGGCCTCCTCCACACACAGCAGTCAGGACAGCCGGCTGTTGGATGCTGCCCTGACCGCCAGCCCCCACTATACACGTGCGCCAGCCGCCTGCTCCGATGCAGGCAGCACCGCATAGCCGTCACCCGCTGCCGGGCGGTCATCCACTGGCACAGCCTTCTGCCGTTTCTCAAAGACGCCCAGTGTCAGCGTGCAGCTGCAGGACGACAATGGGGAATGTCAGTCAACAGTCCTGCCATATAAAGAGTAGAACCCCCCCCCCCCCTGGTGGAGGAAGCGCGCCTGCAGATGAGGGCCGCGCCGATGAGTGACACTGCGTTAGGGTACTCGTGGAACACGAGGATGCCAGAAAGTAGCGACCAGACGACGGAGAGGTAGGACATTGCGATGGCTGGCGCTGCCTTTGCGTTCTGCAGCGCAAATGTCATGCAGATCTGCGTGCCGTAGCCCGTGCTGCCTGCATGCAGAGCAGCTTTTCGTGAGCTTGAGAAGCAAAGGTTGCCTGCAGCTGCCTGGCAGCCTTTATGGCTGAGGCTGTGAGGGAGGAAGCGCACCCACGCCCAGCAGCAGCAGCCACTCGACGCCGACGGGCCAGCGTACGGTGTGGGAGGCGCCCCACAGCAGGGGACCGAAGCAGCCGACCAACGCACCGATGGTGGAGCAAAAGGAAAGGTAAAAGACGGACACGTTGGCTGTCTCTGTTTTGCGCAGCTCACGCACGGCCATCTTGGCGCACGCGGAGAAGAGTGCCTGCGGGGACGGAACCGGCCTGAGCCGGGACTGGCTTCCCCGAGTGCTTGCTTCCCTACTTGGCAAGGGTGACAGCACCTGGCCAGACGCAAAGACGATGCCCCACAGGTTGCGCTGCTGTGCCTTGGAGAAGCCCAGGAACTCGGGCTGCGTGATGAGCGCCACGCCGACGACGCAGAGCGGGATGGCGACCAGCACCAGTCTGCGTTTGCAGGGCTGCTGACGTAAATCTCAGGCAAGAGCCAGAGCAGTGGCCTGGCTGGCAGGAGAGAGAAGCCAGCGCACTTGGTGGGGTGCTCTTTGATGAAGATGGGCCCCAGAAGGGCCACCCACAGCGGCGCCAGGAAGGTGAGCACCATCGCGTCCTGGATGGGCAGCAGCTGGATGGCCCAGAAGTAGCAGCCGATCGCGCCAAATCCAAAGACGCCGCGCACAGCCAGCAGCTTCCGCCTGCTCGGGGCAAGCCCACATCAGTGGAGAGGCACCAGTGGCAGCTCGACGGCACTGGCTGAGCGAAGGGGAGAGCACCGATTGCCAAAGGGGTTGACGCGGTCCTTGGCGCAGACGATGAGTGCTATCGTCAGTATGGAAGTGCTCCGCGCCAAGAGGATCTCAAAGACCGGCATGTCCCGCTTGCCCAGCAGCTTGGCGCAGGTGAGCATTGTTGCAAGGAAGACAGAGCTGAGCGCGTAGGAGGCCAGGCCGAGGACGGGCCGATCAGCTTTGACCGGTAGTGAGTGTCCATCCCTCGACTCCTTGGGCGTTTGCTGCTCTGCTGCGTCCAGCTCCGACTGCAGGCACAGGGTGGGCATGCCGCAGCAATCAAGCACGGGCCCCAGCGAGTGAAAGTGCTAGAGAGCGGCCATTCAGGGCCTTATGCGCGCACCGATTGTGATTCCTGAAGAAGCGGCCTCCGCTCCACGACCATGCCTGGCTTCTGCGCGCGCGCCTCGTGCCCTAGCGCCGCGTCGGGCAAGCCGGTTGAGCACCTGCCGAGGGCTGGTGCTTCCTGGCCAGTAGTAATCGTTCAGCCTCAAGCGGGACGGCCGCGTGAGAACGAGACGAGCGAGAAGCTGGGATGCCGAGTTCTGCGACTGGAAAGTGCGGAAGCGTTGGGCACAGCACAGCGCAACGAAGATTCCGCCCCGGTGCGCGGATGGAAGTTGCCACCGCCGGTGCTTTCAGTCCTCAGTGGTGCTCAGCGGTTTTGCCAGGGGCGGTTTGCCAGGGGCGCTTTGCCCAGAGAAGGCTACGGTACTCGTGACCGCATTCATCGTGGCAGGAATCAGCTCAGCAGCGGCTGCTCCTGCAAGCCAGCCGAGCAGACTGCTCTGCAGGCAGTCTGCACTTTGATGGCATGCACCACCACCCGTCCTCCAGGAAACTATTGTTCTTGCCCACTGCATCGTGCAGGAGATGAAAGCGACATTTCCTTGCGCAGAAGATGAAAGCAATCGCGCGGCCTGCTGCCGGCACCTGCAGCCGGCACCGGCCGGAGAGCCAGCTGAAAGGAAATGCTGGTCGTCGTTGAGCTGTTTTAGGGAACGCATGAAATGCAGCGAGCCTGGGCAGGCCATCCCCCTACTGATTGAGCACCCCACAGCGACCGCCGGCCTGGAGCCTGACAACGGCCTACCAGGCTCCTTCCACCAGGCCCCTTGCTACCTGCAAATAGGTTGTTGAGAATGCTGGGAAGTGAGGGGCGTCCGTCCGTCTGTGCTTGTGGCGCCTGTGCCAGCGCGAGCAGCGAGCGGGACGCCCTGGATGTTGCGACTGCAGGCGGCGGCGGCAGCAGCAGCAGCACCTGCACAAGGTCAGGATTTCATGAGGCCAGTCCCAGCTTCCGGGCTAATTAGCCGCTGTGGAGAGCCATCTCGCGGCGAATAGAGCTGCAAGACGTCCTCGACTTTCGCCGCCAATTTTCGCCCTGATTACCACCATGCCGCGTCAGCAGCCAGGCGCGCTCCAGCTCAAAGTGCACAAATTGCCAGCAGTGCACGGATTGTCAGCTGGAAGCTTGCAGTGCAATCCCTGCGAAACGCGTACGCGAACAGCGCAGGTCTGGAATCGCAGGCGGGAGGCGCGTGATGGTGGGCCTCGGCACCATCGTGTGAGCCCCCTGCGCTCATTGTGCTGGCTGTGAACTTGTATTGAGATTGGAATCGAAGCCGCTCGCGCTGCGGCCCGTGCGAGCGGGCTCCCGGTGGTGTTTCCCCGCCAAAGGCACATGCGCGCGCGCGAGGCACCGGCTGCTGGAGGGGCAGAGCGCCGCCTGACGCCAGGCTTTCCGACTCTGTTGCTATATGCAGCGTACCCTTTCAAATGCATCAGCTGCGCTTGCGTGCTCTTCCAGGCACGAGGCTCGCCTGCTGAGGGGGATTGATTTTAGCCAACTCGTTTACTTCCGGTCTGCAGGGAGGGCGCAGGCGGCCGAGACGAAGGGCAGCTGGCCGGCCCCGACGGCTACGACAAGTGGGCCGACCCGAAGGCTACGTTCCGGCTGCACGAGGGCGTCAGCGCGCCCAGCCGCGCGGAGGACCTGCCGCACCTGCACCGCCTGCAAAAGGCGGCCACCAAGCCGCGCCCTGGTAGGCGCTTGCAAGCTTTTTTGTCAGGCCCGAGAGCTCACAGCAGTCGCTGAAACCTGCCTCTCCCGCTGGCGCAGACCATGTCGACCAGGAGCAGCTGGCGTCGCTGTCGGAAACGCTGCGCTCCTCTGCACGCACGTGCGCCTCCTCGCCCGTCCCTGCCACGTGACCGAGCATGAGCTGCGTCCAATGCAACTAACGCGGCGCTGCTGCACCTGCTGCAGGGTGGGGCCTAGGGTGGTCAAGGGCGAGCGGCTGGTGAGTCTTGGTCTTCTGCTGCCACCGCTGCCAGGTGCCTGTGCCGCCCGGCTGAGCGCTGCGCCCTGTGGGCCGGCAGGTGCAGCCGCCGACGCCCAGGTCAGTGGAGCAGCTGCGCGGTGGCTTCCTGCGCGCCATGTCGGACGCAGGGCTCAAGCCGACTGTGGTGTACCACAACCTGACGCCCGCGGAGCTGTACGAAAAGGCGCTGCTGCACGAGCCGGGCTCGCACCTGGTCGCCAGCGGCGCGCTGGCCACGCTGTCGGGCGCCAAGACGGGGCGCAGCCCCATGGACAAGCGCGTGGTGCGCGACCCGGACTCGGCGCCCGACATCTGGTGGTCCGACGGCAGCAACGGCTCTCCCAACTACGAGATGGATGACCGGCGCGCCGCCGCCTGCTCCTGCTGCCAGGGGCGCCGCCTGTGCCAGAGCCCGCAGCCACACTCGAGGCGCCGCCGCGCGCAGGACCTTCAAGCTGAACCGCGAGCGCGCGGTCGACTACCTCAACATGCTCGACCGCCTGTACGTGTTTGACGGCTTTGCCGGCTGGGAGCCGGAGGTCTGTCTCAGCCTGCCCTCTCCTTTGCCTGCCAAGCTCAGGCCCCTTCTCCCCAGCCCTGCTCCCGCACATGCGCGCAGTCGCGGCTCAAGGTGCGCGTCGTGTGTGCGCGCGCGTACCACGCGCTCTTCATGTACAACATGCTCATCCGGCCGAGCGAGGCGGAGCTGGCCGGCTTTGGCCGGCCCGACTTCACCATCTTCAACGCGGGAGCCTTCCCGGTCAACCGCTTCACCTCCTTCATGTCCTCCTCCACCTCGGTCGACATCTCCCTCAAGCGCGCCCCTCGCCCCTGGTTCCAGTTCCTGGGCGTCCGGCCCGCTCAAGCACCGCACCTGCGGCGGATCGCCGGGACCATCAGGACGCGCAGACGCTCAAGCCTGAATTGCATCGCGCCTCGGCGGCAGCGCGAGCTTTCGAGTCTATCTGGGCTGCCTGGCATTGCCGGGAAGCTCAGGCTGGCATGGGCTCCTTGAGGCCTAGAGTGCACCTTAGCCATGCCACACGCCACGAGCGCGCAGGGAGCGCGAGATGGTCATCCTGGGCACGCAGTACGCGGGCGAGATGAAGAAGGGCGTCTTCACCATCATGCACTACTTCATGCCGCGCCGCGGCATCCTCTCGCTGCACTCGGGCTGCAACATCGGCCGCGACGGCGACGTCTCCCTCTTCTTCGGCCTCTCTGGTCCGCTTTCCCGGCCTGCCCACCCCCGCCGCGGCGCCTGCCACGAGCCCATCCGCGGCACCCGCCCGCCCACTCAGCGCTGCACCCGCCCGCCCCCGCCGCCAGGCACCGGCAAGACGACGCTGTCCACCGACCCGGCGCGCCCGCTGATCGGCGACGACGAGCACTGCTGGTCGGACGGCGGCGTCTTCAACATCGAGGGCGGCTGCTACGCCAAGTGCATCGGCCTCAAGCGGGAGGCAGAGCCCGAGATCTGGGCGGCCATCCGCTTCGGCTGCGTGCTGGAGAACGTGGTGTTTGACGAGAACACGCGCGAGGTCGACTTTGACTCCAAGTGCGCCCGCCCCTCCCGCCGCCACCGCCGCCTCGCCGCCTCCGCGCTCGCAGCTGACGCCCGCCGGCCGCGTCGCAGCGCGGTGACCGAGAACACGCGCGCCTCCTACCCGATCGACCACATCGCCAACGCGCGCGTGCCCTGCGTCGGCCCGCACCCGCGCAACCTCATCCTGCTCTGCTGCGACGCGTTTGGCGTGCTGCCGCCCATCTCCCGCCTGACCACTGCGCAGGCCATGTACCACTTCATCTCGGGCTACACCGCCAAGGCGCGGCCGCCCCCGCCCGCCGGCGCAGCCGGGCTGCCCCACCCTGTCCTGCTCACGGCCTTAAGCCGCACGCAGGTGGCGGGCACGGAGCAGGGCGTGACCGAGCCGGAGGCGACCTTCTCCGCCTGCTTCGGCGGCGCCTTCCTCATGTGGCACCCGATGAAGTATGCAGCCATGCTGGCCGAAAAGATGGCGGCGCACGGCACGCGCGCCTGGCTCGTCAACACCGGCTGGGCGGGCGGCAGGCGCGCCCGCAGCCCTCTGGGGGCGGCGCCCACCTTAAACGTAGGCGGCGAGCCTGAGCAGGCCCACCGGACGCCCGCAGGTACGGCGTCGGCTCGCGCATCAAGCTGCGGCACACGCGCGCGATCATCGACGCCATCCACTCGGGCGAGCTGGCGGCCGCGGACGTGGCGCCCACGCCCGTCTTTGAGCTGCAGGTGCCGCGCGCAGTCAGCGGCGTGCCGCCCGAGCTGCTCGACCCGGCCAACCTGTGGGCGGACAAGGACGAGTACGCGGCCACGCTCGCGCACCTGGCCGAGCTGTACAGGGCACGCCCCCCTCCCCGCAGCCGAGCAGGCAGACCGCCGCCCCCGTTGTGCTACCTGTGTGACCCCGGCCCCGCGCGCGCCCGCAGGCCAACTTCAAGAAGTATGCGAGCGGCGGCGGCTTTGTCAGCAGCGAGCTGGCTGCGCAGATCGTGGCCGCAGGCCCCAAGCCGGCAACCTCTGCCACCGACGCGGCCCAGTGAGGATGGCGGGTGGCCGCTGGCGAGGCCAGAGTTTTTGACAGAGGAAAGAGTTTTTGACAGTCTAAAAGGCGCGTGCTTTCGATGGTGCGCTTGGGTTTGCTCCAGTCCGCGAGGGACGCGGAACTCATAGTTTAGGACTGCCCTTCGTGGGGTGAACGGCTCTGTTTGCTTGATTTCCGGATCATCGGGAGGAGTAGACGTATGCTGCCACTGCATGCATGCCGTGTAGGCCACTGTCAGCTCTAGCCAGGTTGTGCTCATATTCCACCCAAAGCAAGTCGCGAGTCGCTGGTCGCTGCTCAGCGCCCTTGCGGTCCGCATCAAGCCGGCCTGCTCCGAACACTGGGCATATCAGGCGCCGCTTGAAGGCAGGCAGCCGCCCAACACATCACACGGCGCGGAGATTCTTTTAAGCAAGGAAAGGATATAGCCCGCCTGGATCTGCTGACGAGGTGCTGGCATCGCAATCGGCCCTGTGCTGCTTTATATCGGTCACAGGCAATACCGCCGCAGCGGCTCCGGCAACTCAGGGTGCGCGGCTGGCTCACCGACGCAAGAGTGGCAGCTGCCGCTGGCGGCTGTTTCCATTCTCGCGACCCTTCGCAATGCGAGTGAAGTCCAGCAAGCCTGTGTTGACATTTACCCGAAAACACGTCGCAGTTTAGCTGTGCATGCAGGAAGCATGGCGGGGCGGCGGAGCACGGACAGCAATCCCCCACAGCCCGCGATGAAAGTTGTGGGATTTCACGTCGAAGGCGTGCAGCCGTCGCCGGTCCAGGCCGGCCTCCTGCTCGACTCTCTGGTCACGGGGGGTGGCTCGCCGGACCCGGTCATCATCCCGCCCTCGTTCCAGGCCAGCGCCCTGGCATGGCCCTCAACACGTGCCTGTGAGGTCGTGAGATAGCGCTGCAGGTAAACAAAGCAGGCTACTTCTTTTAGCTGCTGACTGGTGCTTTTTTTCAGGCGGAGGCCGCTGGCCGCGTGGCAGCCGAATCGCCCACCCGGCTGCACAGCATTCCCTCTTTCATCAGCCAGGACGCTGAGCCGCACAGCATGCAGGTCAGTCATTGGCCCCTTGACTCAGGGCCATTGCTGCCGCCGCCCTGCTCCTGAGCTGCCTGCTGTTGCGCAGAATCTACTGAGCTCCACCGTCAACGTGCGCACTGCGGAGGTCTCGTGGGTTCCTTCACCTAGCATGGCATCAGCGATGTTGCCCTTCTGGCTGCTGCTGAAGCTGTTCTTGCTGACATCCGCTTGCGAATCAGGCGGCCGAGCCAGCATCGGGCGCTGGTGCAGACGGGCAGCCTGCCGCCGCTGTCAGAGGCGGCGGCCGCGGAGACCCGCCAGTTTGCTGCCTCCGCCGCGCGCGGCTCGCCGCATCCATCCCCCCGCGCGCAGCGTGCTTCGCAGAGCCAGCCGGCTTCCGCGCAGCCGACGCCACCTGTGTCGCCGTACGCGGACGCAGGTGCGTCGCTGTTCCCAAACCCACAGCCTCTTGCTGGTCAGAAGCACGCCCAATGCCACTTTCCTGACTCCCGCCTGCTTCGCCCGCAGACCGGCGCATGTCCGCCTCCTTCCGCCAGCAGTCGGCGTTTGAGCTCTCGCAGCCGCAGCCCGCGGCCGCCACCTTTGCGGACCGCGTCACGCTGCGCGGCCTCAAGGCGGACCTCGACCGTCTGGCCGCGCAGCCGCCGGCCGCCGCCGAGCCGCCGCGCGTCGAGGTCGGCACGCCGCGCCAGCAGCACGGCTTCCAGGTGGGTTCCCCGTGGAGCGCTCGACGCCCGGGCCACCGGCGTGGCTGCCCTCTGAGGCAGCAGGCGTGTCCTCTAACGCAACAGGCGTGGCACGCAGGTGGCGCACAGGCAGCCTGAGGCGACGCCTCGTGTTGCCGCGCCGCTATCAGCTCCAGCAGATGCTGGCCCGTCCCAGCCATCCGGCACAGGTGGCTCTTTGTTTGCACCCATGGAATGCGCCACGCCAGCTTGCCACGCCAGAGGTGATCAGGCGGCTTCCACTCGCTGGCGCGCCCTGTGCCGCTCCCTCTGACCGCCGCGGTGCGCCCCGCAGGCAAGGCCAGGCGGGGCGCCATGCCAGCCGTCCCCGAGGTGCTCAGCTCGCCGGCGCCAGCCAAGGGTGCGCCGCGCGCCGGTAGCGACGGCACCGAGGCGGCCATAGGCGGCGGGGCCCGCCTGGGCGGCATCGGCACCCGGCCTGAGCCGGAGGCCGACGGCGAAACGGGCGAGCGGCGCAAGGCGAGCACCAAGGCCGAGCGGCGCGCGCTGCAGGAGCGGCAGCGCGCAGAGAAGGCGGCCGCCAGGGCCAAGGCGCGCACCTCGCCACCTCCCAGGCAGACAGCGGCAGTGTCCGCGCCGCCCGGCTGGAGCACCCCCTGCTCGCTGGCCCCTGGCAGATCTCAGACTGAGGGACGTCCTGCCAGTGTAGGAGGCAGATGCAAAGCAGAAGCCAACGGCATCGGCAGCGGGCGGGACTGCCGCAGCGCGAGCCGCCCCAGCAGCCGCAAAGGCCGCAGTCCAGCCGGCGCAGACAAAGGCCGGCCAGGCCAGGCGCGCGGGCGGCCAGACGACGCGGATGTTTGCGCACCTGCCGCAGTTCAAGGCACGGCCGCCGTCCGGAGCCTCCCAGCAGCCTGCCCGCCGCTGGGCACCTGACCCGTGAGGCGCAACCACTGCTGGCCGCAGGCGGTCACGGCGGAGACCGTGTTTGCAGACAGCACGCTGGCCGCGCGTGTGCACCCGGAGGTGCTGCGGCTGGGCCTGCGCTACGCGGACGGCACCGTCACGGGCGGCGGAGCGCGCTGCCTGGCCATGCTGCTCGCCTTCCGCGCGCTCATCCAGGCCCGGCCCCTGCCCCGCCCCCCAAGTCTCTGCTGAGGTGCCAGCTGTTTTCAAGACTTTGCGAGCGGCTCAAGCGGCCGCGCTCAACGCTGCAGGACTACCAGACGCCGCAGAGCAGGGAGCTGCCGCGCGACCTGACCTCGCAGCTGAACACGTGCATCCAGTTCCTGGTCGAGTGCCGCCCGCTGTCCGTCTCGATGGGCAACGCCATCAAGGCGCTCAAGCTCAAGGCGGGCGCCAGGCCGCCGCTCCCGGTCGCCGGCCGCCAGTGGGCCCCTGGGCGGCGGCTTAGTCACTGGCGGGCCCGCGTGCAGGTCAGCCACATCAGCGCGGCCACGCCGCAGGAGGAGGCGCGGCTGGCGCTGCTGGACGAGATCGACACGCTGGTGCAGGAGAAGCTGACGTTCGCGGACGAGCAGGTCGCGCGCACGGCGCAGGCCAAGGTGGCGCCGGGCGACGTCGTCCTCACATTTGCCTACTCCTCCGCGGTGCTCAACACGCTGCTGGCGGCCGCGCGCGTGCGTGGCCCGCTGTCCAGTCGCTCAAGGGGAGGGAGGCGAAGGGTGGCCGAGGCAGGGCTGACTGGACCCGCCGTGGACGGCCGTAGGAGGGCAAGGCGTTCCGCGTGGTCGTCGTCGACTGCCGGCCGCACCACGAGGGGCGTGCGATGCTGGCGCGGCTGCTGGCGCACGGCGTCCCCTGCACCTACTGCCACCTGCACGCGCTGTGCTTCACGATGCAGGAGGCGACCAAGGTGTTCCTGGGTGCATCGGGCGCGATGGCCAACGGCACCGTCCTCGCGCGCGCGGGCTCCGCGGCCGTCGCACTCGCTGCGCACGCAACGCGCCGGCCGGTCATCATCTGCTGCGAGACGCTCAAATTCGTGGATCGCGTGCAGCTCGACTCGATCACCCACAACGAGCTCGGCGACCCCGACCGGCTGGCCGTCGTGCCCGGGCGCCCGGAGCTGGCCGACCTCCGCGGCTGGCAGGAGCAGCCGCAGCTGGGTCCGCCCCCCTCTCTGGCCAACCGCCCCGCCTCCTGCACTCTTGGCACCGACACCAGAGGGGTGCAGGGCTGATGCTAACGTGGCCGACTGTAGACGTGCTGAATCTGGTGTACGATGCGATGCCATGCGAGTTTGTGACGATGATCGTCACTGAGGTCGGCGCCATCCCGCCGACGTCCATCCCAGTCGTGCTACGCGAGTACCGGACGGCGCCCAAGCTGTGAGCGCCTGTGCGTGTGGCGGGAGTGTGGGAAGTTGCATTGCAGTGTGGCTGACGCCCGCACCGCAATAGCAATAATTTGATTGGACGAATTGTGAGTCGGAAGCCAGCACCTGTGCGCGCAGAAGGCTGCATGGATGCAGGCGCTCGCTGCGCCAGCCCATGCTCGTGCCGATCCCCGACAGCAAATGAGATTTACAGCGCGCAAGTCCTTTTGCTCTGCTTGCCATGGCAGGCTTTGAACGAGGACTGCCCGCCTACGTTCAGCACACTTCAGGAGGAATTGGCTGCAGCTCCAGGAAAGGAAAGCTGCTGCAGGTAGGACACGTTAAGATGCGGATCAGGAAAAACTGAGAGTGCGCTTGAAATAGAGAGATTGTCGCCGGACGCTGGTGTAGCGCAGCTGGGACAAGCCGACGGCGGGGGCCGTGATACCAAGATGGTGCGGTCTGGCAGCAGTTTGGTACTAACTCTGGGTTGGGGTGCAACAAAAGGAAGGGGAAAAGCAAAGGGGGCGAAAGGCTGCCGTAACCTGCTAAACCTCACACACTCTGTCTAGCAAAGGAAAAAAGAGATGTGCCCCTCAAGATGTGACAGGTTCGAGCAGCGCACGCTTGCAAATGCCACTGAGCAACACGTTGGCGGCGTTTGGTGGCTTGCTCAGGCGAGGCAAGAAACTGAAGGCGCGCTGCATGGATGATAGGAGCGCCAACTTTTTCCTTATTTCTTCCTTCGGGTAGGCGCGCAGGCTGGGCACGATGTCGGCTATTGAGCCCACGGTGATGGCGCGGCCGCCGATGTCCGCGTCAGGCACCCACCAGCGCGCCTCTGTCTCGTGCTGCGCTCGCTGGTTTATGTCTCTCAATTTCTGCAGATGCATGAGGAGGTCGAAACTAGTCGAAACATAATCGTAACGGGCTGAAATCGAGCGGAACGGCTTCTTGGACTGGCAGGACGCCGCGCCTGCATATCAGCCTTCATCCAAAGAGAGCGGTCGTCCACGTCGAAGAAGACGGCCGCATCGCGGTAATCTACCTCGTCAATGAACGGCATCGAATGGTAGGGCGGGCCGATGAATACGGGGATGCAGCCGGCGATCATGATCTCGCTGAAACGCCGCGTAGAGGCCGCGTCGCCCGGAAGGGCAAGGCAAAATACCTGCACCATGAAAATGAGTAGTATGTACTCCACGGCGGTACCTCGGGGCTGAAACTCTCCGATATTGCGGCCCGCCGACTCTGGCGGCGGCATTTTGTCGGACTCACCGAGTGCCGCATTTGCTGAAACATTTCAGGGAAGGCAAGAGGCTCAGCGCCGCCGTCTTCCTTTGCAAAATCGTGGTTGGTGCACTTGACCTGCGCAGCAGCAAAGCACTAATATCAAACTACTGGCGTCAGAGGCAAAGGAGGGCTGGACACTCGTGGCTGCAGCAGCCCGCACCATGACGTCGTCATTCTCGTTGACAAGTGCCTGGGCCATTTGACGCCGCATGATCTTCCCCGCGTTGAAATTGTTAATGTTGGTTTCAAGCGAGGCGCAAGCCGAGTGATGGAAGAGCAGCAGTGAGCGCTCCTCCAGCGACAGGACCGGCAGCCCCAGGTGCACCGCCGGCAGGCGCAAGTCTACACGATTTGGATTGTACCTGCATACATGCATCCATGCTCAGAATCTTTGCAGCAAGCCTGGGAACAGAACGGCAGGGCGCAGGTGGGCCGCACGGCGTGACAAACAGCTTATTGTATGGCCAGCCCTGCCCGCAGACGTAGCGCATGGGCACGTCCATGATGAGATGGACTGCGTTGCGGAGATTGGTGCACTTGAAATCACCGTATGGCCGGGCTGAAGTGCCTGCTGCAAAACCAGGATGGCTGTCGTAAAAGACAAAATCCTCGCCGTTCCGCTTTGCCCATCTCGGGCTTTCCATCAGTGCTTGGTACCCCGCCATGAGGTAGTCGCCCGGAGTTGCCGTCAGCTCGCGTCCTAGCGTGTGAACCATCGCCAGCCACCTGCAATGCAAGCACCACAATGTCTGCCTTTCCGCGATCGGCACTTTGCTCGCGCCACTGGCCAGCAAGCGCCTCCAGCTTGCCTCACACCGCCCTCTCCGTTGTGCAGGATCTGCGGGTATGGCTGCAGATTCCTTGGGCACAACACTCTCCGACATTCTGTGCTCTGCGCCTTAAGATGATGAGTTGCATGTCCTCTGTGAGGGCTCAGACTGTCATCCCCACTGCTAGTGAAAATTTCCACTATTTCATTTTCATTGGCAGCCGAACTCGCAGAGCAGGTTAGTAGCTGAAGGAGCGCACCAAATGTAGTAGCAGTAGTCGTCCACAAAGATGATGTCTGCCTCGTCCAGATCTTCGGTGAAGTACCTGCTCCTCCTTATCGCCTGTTGAAGATACCTGCATGACGCCAAACAACAGGGGTTCAAATGGCACCGCACCTTTTTCACAGCAACAGCAGCAGGAGGTTCTTTGAGGTGAGGGGAGACTAAATCGTCCAACTCGATTGCACTTTGAGGTCCTGGCGATAAGCCTCACCAAGGCGCGGCATGAGCGCCGTGGTTGTGTTCGGCTGCGAACTGGTACAGGCTCGGCCGCTCTGTCGCCAAGAACACGCTTCCGTCGCGTGAGCTGACGACGACATTGTTTAGGCTACAAGTCGAGAAATTGTGACCGGACGCGTACTGCCCGATGTCCAGGATCGCTATTTTTTTGCCCGTGCAGTCGGGCACTGGTGGACCCTGCAGTGCGAACAGGCAATGCTTGTAACGCAAGGGAGGATTTGAATGTCTGCACATCTACTATAGCCAGCCGGACCAGTTTAGCGTGCAATGGAGCGCCGGGATGTCGAGGAGCCGCAGCGAGCTCCGCGGGCCGCGGATAGCACGCGATGGCGAGAACGACGACGAGCAGGGCGGCGGTGGCACGGAGTGTGCATGCCCACCACAGACCGAGGAGAAAGGTAGCAGATCCAATCCCTGAGCTCGAGTTGCTCGGAGAAACGTTGGGCATGGCGGCCTCCTGCACCGGCCGCAGTGCTTCTCAATTTGGGTCCTGTTTTCCAGGTGCGGGTTGGGCGCTCATTCATACGATCATGCTCGCAAATCAGTACGGCGGCCATGTCAATCATATACTTCTGTAAAGCTTGGGGGGTTGGAAGCTTGCCGCCCGCCAAACGCACTGTGCTCGTCTGTGATGAGTCGCGGCGAGCGCCCGGAAAGCCGGTGCCGGGCCGCCTGGCAAGGCGGAGAGGCCGCCGCCTGCTGGATTGTGTGGCACTTCGTACCAGCGGAGACACTGGTTTTGCGCAGATCGGCCATTGCCGCATCCCTTGATCAGAGCTGTCAGTCGATCACCGGCTAGTAATTCGCGCTGCGAAAAGCCATCGTGGGTGCGGTCTATTCTTACATGGGAACACTCCTGTAAGCCAAAGAAATGCATATTCTCCCAGCAAGAGGCGGTGGGGGACTGGTTTCGGACGCCTCGAAATGCAGAACTATTTTCTCTAGCAGCTGCTCCGAGCGACATGAGAACGCGAATGCGGCAAAAACAGGTGGCCGTTGAGCCTTCAGCCGATGCAATAGGTATTATGGCAATGGGTCCCGGTATGGTGGCCGTGGGGCGCCCACAGAATGCTGCTTTAGGAATGAGTGACGGGATTTTTTAGTGTCCCAATGCTTGCGCAGCAACCTCGCGATACATCAAGGATCATCCACACTGGTACGGTGATAACCACAGGCTTGCTTGCTAGCGCCGAAAGCGAGAAGATTCTGCCAATCACCTTCACATGCTTGGGCAGCGGCGGTAAGGTTGGGAGGCTATTCCGCACTTGGGATCGGACCAGTCTTCCGTTGTTCATTCTCTTCGGTAAAGGCTTCCAAGTTCCAAGTGCGAGCCGCGCAAAATCCAGCCTGCTGTAATTAGTCAGCGCTGAGCTGGCCCCGGAAGGTGGCCGCCGCAGTGCTCGACACCACGCTGAGCACTGCCGTGCGCAATCATGGCGCCACACGCCACGCTGGAGCTGCGCGGTGACGGCGTCGCGCTGATAACACTCGTCAATCCGCCTGTCAATGCCCTGCACCCCGCGCGTGAGGCGCCCCCCTGCTCTCCGGCAGCCCAGCAGAGTCAGAGGAACTCGCATGCCCGCCGGGCACGGGTCTCTAAAGTGGCTTGGTTGAGGAGGAACCGGCACACCTGGAGGCCAACACAGCAGAGATGCTGGCGGTTTCCGCTGAATCTCTCCCCTCCGTTCGCGTGTTTTCAGCCGTCCTGTCGTCCCTGCGACGTTGGGGCGGCTGCTGAATAACAGCAGCTGGCCTGCCCACTGTAGTGCTAGACAGCCTCTTCGACCGGCTCAGGGAGGCGCACGCCAAGCCCGAGGTGCGCGCAATCGTAGTGACGGGCGCCAACAAGCGCTTCAGCGCCGGCTTTGACATCAACGAATTCCAAAAGAGCTCCAGCGGTGGCGTCGACATGCGGTTCGGCTCGGGACTGGAAACATACGTGACGCAAAGCAACTGCACCCCCCGCGCACTGAATTGACAGCCCCCTTGCCCACTCGCAGGATCAACGACGCTTTCTGCGAGCTGCTGGAGTCAGGGCCCAAGCCAACGGTCGCGGCTGTGCAGGGCCTGGCGCTCGGCGGCGGCCTGGAGACGGCGATGGCCTGCAACGCTCGCGTGGCAGCGCCAGGTGTGCCATCCCTGGGTGGTCTCGGCCGCAGCTCGTTTAATGCCAGCAGGCCCTTGACGCTTGTGTGAACGATTAACAGGCACCAGCCTTGGCCTGCCCGAGGTGACGCTGGGCCTCATCCCGGGCTTTGGCGGCACGCAGCGCCTGCCGCGCCTGGTCGGCCTGCAGCAGGGCGCGCAGATGATCCTGACCGGCGAGCCGCTCAAAGAGCGCGCCGCGCTGGCCGCCGGCCTGCTGGACGCGGTCGTGCCGGAGGCCGAGCTGCTGCCGGCCGCGGCGCGTCTGGCGCTCGCGATCGCTGACGGCGCCAAGCCGCGCAGCTACAGCCTTCTCAGGCAAGGACGGGCTTTCCAGACTGGTGGACAGGGTGGCGGCTGGTTGGCGGCCGCCTGACCGGGGCTACCTGCCGCAGAACCGACCGGCTGGAGCCGCTGGGCGAGGCGCTGCCTCTGCTGGAGGCGGCGGCCGCCGCCACCCGCAAGCGCGCGCCGCACCTGCAGCACCCGCTGCTGGGGCTGGACGCGATTGGGCATGGCGTGCGGCACGGCGGCGCGGCCGGGCTGCGGCGGGTGCGAGCGCCGTCCCGGGCCGTGCCGGAGCGGGAGCCGTTGTGCCGCGTCGGCAGGGCCTGACGGGCGGCGGGCGCGCGCCGCGGCAGGAGGTCGCCAACTTTGGCGCCTGCGCGCGCCTGGACACGCACGCCGCGCTGGTGCACATCTTCTTCGCGCAG
>BHFV01000570.1:9953-20468 GCA_003568905.1 Trebouxiophyceae sp. KSI-1
CCCCCGCCGCCCGCCGCCGCCGCCCCGGCCCTCTCCTTGAGAAAACAGTTGGCTGATCGATTTCTGTGAATTTTAGAAACAGTAATTAAGAAATTTCGAGTTTTGGAAACGAGCGTCGAAACAAAATATCTTAGAAACTAGGGCGCGCGGCAAGCACGGCAGCTCAGAAACTGCGAACAGGAAGAGCCGAAAGCGCATGCTGCAGTGATCCTCACCTCACCTGCTACCTTGCAACGTTTCCAGATGGAGAGGTTTTGGCACTGGCTCCGGTTCAGGGCTGATGCCTGCGGGATGCGAGGGGCATGCGGCTTCCCATCGGCCAGCCTGTCAAGTTCCTGGATCACAGTGTGCTGAAAGCGGGAGCCTGCTTGGCAAGCCGCCCTGTCTGTGCCCCCCCCCCTGCAGGCGAGCTACGTGCATTGCGCCTGACCGAACAGAGATCCCCGCCGCCTCCACAGCCCCCCATGGGCAATCTCTCCCCCGCCCGGCAGCCGCCACATGCCCGCCCCTGTGCAGCTCGCTGCTTTCTGTCAGACTTTGGCGCGAGATGTGCCGCAAGCCTCGGCGGCCGCCGCCCGATCTGGCCGCTCCAGCTCAAAACAGCCTGGCGGCTGCTTGGCAGGCGTCTCCAAGGCGGGCGGCCCCTCGGTGGTCGACAAGCACCAGGCCTCGCTGGAGAGCCTCGTGGACCGGACGAACGTCGCCACGCCGCGCAATCGCCCGCGCATGCAGCTGTGAGCGAGGCGGCCGCGACATGTGCCTCGGAGGGCGTGCCGCGCTGGAAGTGGCTCGTTCGAGGTGAAAGAAGGCGTGCGGCACTCGAATGCGCTGCTGTGGGCTGCGCTGTGACGGGCAAAAACGTCAATCAGATGCCTGCCGAACAAACATGCCAGCGAACTCAACCAGGTCTGGGGCTTATTTCCCGTCGTCTCGGTGACTGTTTCTGGGGCTGTGGCGCCGCTTGCAAGAACAACGGCCTAACTCGTGTAGGTTGTGGCACCCCTCCCACCGACTGAACAAGGCATGGCCGACCGTCAGGGAGAGTGGCTGGCTCTTGTTTGCCTGAGCTCACCTGGCCAATCACATGTATGTAAGACATCGCTTGGCTTGCCGAATTCTGACTTTCGATTGTGGCGGCCTCTTGGCCGCCCGCTCCAGGCCCTTTCTTGGGCATCAAGTTTGGTCCCCACGAACGCGACGGCTTACTGTGATATATCCACTAGCCAAAATGGACTGCCAAGCCTTCAGCGCGATGCGCACCGCTGGCCGCCCCGCGGCCCGCCCCGCGCGCGCCGTCGGATGCGTGTCTCCGCTCTCGGCGCGGCCGCAGGCGCTGGGCGCTCTCCTGGCCTCCAGGCCCGCGCAGCCGGTAGGTAACCTAGAAAAAATCGGATTGCAAGCGTCGCCGGCGTTCCGGGGGCTGGCAACACGGCCCGACGCGCCCTGCGGCGTGGAAGCATGTCGAACAGTGCTCGGTCGTGCGCGGGCTGAGCCTCACCGCACGGCTGCAGGCTCTGCGCCAGCTGTCGGACTCTATCAGCAGCGGCCGCGCCTCCAGGGGCGCGCTCACCGTGGTGGCGGCCCAGGGCGACCCCTGTGAGCGCCCCTTCCCGCCTGCCGCCTAGGCCCAGGCCTAGCCCCGCTCATCTCGCCCAGCGAGCCGTGCAGACAGCGCGAGTCGGGCCTGACTTCTTTGCTGGTTTGCTCTGCAGCCAAGCCACGGGAGGTGCCGCTGGAGCGGTACCGCAACATCGGCATCTCTGCCCACATCGACGCCGGCAAGGTGCGCCCGCTCGCCTGCCCGCCCCCCACGCCTCTGCAGGCGGCTACTGCACCCCACCTGCCGCTCTTGGCCCCCAGCTGAGAGGATGTTCGGCTGTGACACCCGCAGACGACATGCACGGAGCGCATCCTCTTCTACACGTGCGCCACTCTCCTTCAAAACTCTATTCCCGCAAGTCCCACAATTCCTGCCTCTCCATGACATCCACGCCTCTTGCCTGCTGCCTCAGCAGCACCGCTCCACAACCAACCAACTGAGGATGCGATTCCCCAACACGTTTCCAAGAACCGAGTCCCGGGAGCCTGGCGTGCGTCCGCAGCGGCAAGACGTACAAGATCGGCGAGGTGCACGAGGGCGCGGCGACCATGGACTGGATGGAGCAGGAGCAGGAGCGCGGCATCACCATCACGTCCGCCGCCACGACCTGCACATGGGACAGCCATCTGGTCAACATCATCGACACGCCCGGCCACGTCGACTTCACGCTGGAGGCAAGTCCCTTCTGAACTGAAGAGGGGTTTTGCAGACAACAGCAGACGCATGCGCTGCCGTGGTGCGGCAAATCTGATCTTGTGGGGGGAGGGGAGCGCGGCATGCTCCTCTCGACGAGACTCTGGAGCCGGCATCCTCCGCAGGCCCGTCCGGGAGCTTGCCAGGCCGACAAGTGCATGGCTCACTGCTGCTCGCACCCATCTGCGCCGCCTACCTGCCAGCTGCCGGCCTGCATGGCGAGAGCGGGGCGGTTGCAGAGGCTGAGCCCCCGGCCCGGCCCCCTCACAGGTCGAGCGTGCGCTGCGCGTGCTGGACGGCGTGGTGGTGCTCTTCGACGCCGTTTCCGGCGTGGAGCCGCAGTCCGAGACAGTCTGGCGCCAAGCCGACCGGTGCGCCCCTCGCCCTCACTGTGCAAAAAACCGGCGTTTTCGGGAAACGTTTTTTTTTCGAAAACCGCAGCTCCTCGTGAAACAGCAAGCGAACACGGTCGGCTGCATGGTCACTGGGTACTCCTGGCTGTGGGCCAACTGTCACTGCCTTCCTGGCGAGATCGCTTTACCTCGTTTTGCAAGGCACCCACGATGTTTGGTTGCTGCCGGGCTGCCCGCGGCGCCGTGGCCTGAGCCGGGAAAATGATGCTGCCCGGCTCGGCAGCTCTGGGGGCCGCCGGCCGAGACAAGGTTGCAGCAGCCTGCGTCGCGCTGCAACCGAGGATGTCCTGGGACATGCCGTTTCGATCTCCGTGCCGGCGGCCCAAGCTTACGCCACTGAAATGCCTATATATACCCCCCCCCCCCCCCCTCCATTCACCACACACCACACACCACACACCACATGCACGCATACACACGCACAGAAGTCCTGACCGAGCGCCTCGCACACCGGCAGCTACCGCGTGCCGCGCATCTGCTTTGTCAACAAGATGGACCGCATGGGCGCCAACTTCCTGCGGACGCGGGACATGATCGAGGAGATGCTGGGCGCGAATCCGCTCGTCATGCAGCTGCCGATCGGCGCCGAGGACGCCTTCCAGGGCGTCTTTGACCTCGTCCGCATGAAGGCCATCACCTGGAACGGCGAGGTGGGGGGGGGCCTCCATGCCACCAGAACCCCTAAACGCTGGAACCCTGACCCCCCTCGTCTTCCCGTCCACATGTTGGATTCGTGCATCTGAATCAGCCGCTGCATGCGACCCCAACGAGTGCCTGCATGCGAGCGTGAACACCCGGAATAGAAACATGCGAGTCAGGTGCCGGGCCGGCTTCAAGATTATTAGATATTCCCATCAGTAAAAGCGTAGTGATTGTCTTTTAGGGGCCGGCTCGGCTGTGCGGCAGCAGTGCTGGAGGTTGCGCGGCGGCGGCAGCTTGCGGCATGCCAGCGCCTCGCGTGTTCTGTAAGGCTGCCGCGGGCTCTCTGCCGAACGCAGCCGGAAGCCAGCAGCGGGCCGCCGCCAGCTGCTTGCGCTCTAGCTGCCTGAGGTCCTTGCCCACTCTTTCAGTCCTGCCCTGGGAGAAGAACCACCCACCCAGCCCGCGCGCACCGGCGATGCCAGCGGCTGCTCCGCTGACCTGACCGGCTCACGCAGGAGCTGGGCGCGAGCTTCGAGGAGAAGGACGAGATTCCCGCGGGCATGGAGGACGATGTGGCCAAGTGGCGCGAGGCGCTGGTGGAGGCGGCCGTCGAGATGGACGACGCCGCCATGGAGGCCTATCTGGAGGCCCGTCCCTGCTACCCATAAGGGCGGCCTGGCAGTCGGCGGCTCGCGGCGCGCTCGCCGGCAGGGGTTGCGGGCAGTCTGCGGGCAACGCCTGGGCGGCGCCTCGGTTCAAAATTGTACCGGTCAAGTGGCAAGGCAGGAAAGGCAGGAAGGGCTGCTGCTTGCGCGCGGCGGGGGCAGCTGGCGTGGGTGGTGCTGCTTTGGGTCAGTCGTGCTGGATGTTCTTGCACCTTGCCATGTGCCGCAGCTGAGGCGGCAGAGTCGGCAGAGTCCTTTTCCTTTTGCTCACTTTCAGATTGCGCCGGACAGACTTCAAAATGTGAACGGACACCCCTTGTGTGCAGGGCGAGGAGCCGAGCGCGGACAAGCTGAAGGAGCTCATTCGCCAGGGCTGCATCGGCGCCAAGTTCGTGCCCATCTTCTGCGGCTCCGCCTTCAAGAACAAGGGCGTGCAGCCGCTGCTGGACGCGGTCGTCTCCTACCTGCCCTCCCCACTCGACCTGCCGCCCATGAAGGCAAGCTCCTCCAGCATTCTCTGAGACTTCCTGTCGCGCCGGCGCGGCTCACCCAATCCTTTCAGGCTGTGGGAGTCCCTGGGCCGGCCCAGACGCGGCCTCTCGCTGTGGGGATAGTAGCGCTCACTCGTGCGGAGCTTGAAGTGGCCTTTTTTGTATTGCTGCAGGGCACGGACGTGGACGATGCCGAGACGGCGCTGACGCGCAAGCCGTCCGACGACGAGCCGCTGTCCGCGCTCGCCTTCAAGATCATGGCCGACAAGTACGTGGGCAGCCTGACCTTCTGCCGCATCTACAGGCACGTTCTTTGCTCTGCTAACTTAAGCTTCAAAAACTCCTCTCACATCAGCGGTCCAGATGGTGTAGGTGGTTATCACGTGCGCCTCACACGCGCAAGGTCCCCAGTTCGATCCTGGGTTTGGACACGTTCTCTTTTTGCATTTTTTCTCTCCCCTCCGGAAAGCTCGCGGCGCTGACGCGCGGCCGCGCCTGCTGCCGCAGCGGCACGCTGGCGACGGGCACGTACGCGCTGAACAGCAACAAGGGCACGCGCGAGCGCATCGGGCGGCTGCTGCTGATGCACGCCAACAGCCGGGAGGACATCGACGTCGCGCGCACGGGCGACATCGTCGCCGTCGCCGGCCTGAAGAACGTGATCACGGGCGAGACGCTGTGCGCGGAGAAGGATCCGATCATCCTGGAGCGCATGGAGGTGCGCGGCCCTTCCTGCAGATTTCCGCCATCTGCCCGGCGGCGGGCGGCGGTCGATCTCTTCACGCGTTTTCCGTGCGACCTGCCCGTCGTACGCAAGCCATCCTCTCATGGACTCGCAGCAGGGCGTCTCGCGCTGACCCCGCTCGCCCGGCTGCAGTTCCCGGACCCCGTGATCAAGATCGCGATCGAGCCGAAGAGCAAGGCGGACCTGGAGAAGATGAGCAACGGCCTGATCAAGCTGGCGCAGGAGGACCCGTCCTTCCACTTCTCGCGCGACGAGGAGACCAACCAGACGGTCATCGAGGGCATGGGCGAGCTGCACCTGGTGACCCTGTTCGCCATCCACATGTGTCGTGTCATGACGTTACCACACTGCTTTTGCGACCATGCACGTCCACCAGGGCCAGCAGAGCTCTCTCTCTATGTGTGCTTGCCAGGTGCGTCAGAAAAACCGCACCTGCTCTGCAGCTTATGCCGCGCGGGTCCCAGCTCCTCGAACGGCATGCCCCCGCACTGACGCCTGCTCCGCTGGGTTGCCACAGGACATCATCGTGGATCGGCTACGCCGCGAATTCAACGTCGACTGCGAGGTCGGCGCGCCGCAGGTACAAATCACCCCTGAAACAGATGAATTCATCAGTTTCACTCGACTAATCAATGCCACCCTCCAGCTACTCGCACGAGGCAGACCAGCCTCCCAGGAAGACGACTGCTTGCCTCTCATGCCTCCCTGGCCAGGCGGCTGCTGCGATCTGTAGCACAGGCGGCAGTAGCAGAAGAAGCAGGTGGGGCAGGCGTCACATAACGGCCCGTGACGCCGTGACGCGCAGGTCAACTACCGCGAGTCCATCTCCCGGCCCGCGGACGTGCGGTACGTGCACAAGAAGCAGTCGGGCGGCTCTGGCCAGTTTGCCGACGTGGCCATCCGCTTCGAGCCGGGCGAGCCGGGCAGCGGCTTTGAGTTCCGCTCCGAGATCAAGGGCGGCGTGGTGCGGTCCCCCTTCCAGAGCGCCTTAGAAGGTCGAGCGCTGTAATTAACTCGAACAATTGATTCGCAGGGTGGGGAAGTTTCTGATGTGCATTTAGTGGTTTTTTGGTTTTTCGGGTTTAGGGTTTAGTGTTTTAAACCCTAAAACCCTAAAACAGCTTTGCGCTGGGTGGCAGAGTGGCTGCCGCACGCCTCTTATTGAAGCAGGGAGCCTTCAGACAGCAGTCGCCTTTCGGAAGACATCTTGCAACCACAAAACGGTACTCAAATTTGCTTACTGGGGCAGTGTTGTGTTGTGCGTGGAAGGCACGCTTACTCATGCAAGTGGCATTGTGAGCTGTGAGAATACTCGGGCAAAGGGGAAAAACGATTGAAAAACCGTTGTTTTTACGGTCCTAACTGGTCCTGCGGCCGCCGCGCAGGTGCCCAAGGAGTACATCCCGGGCGTGACCAAGGGCCTGGAGGAGATGATGAGCAGCGGAGCGCTGGCAGGCTTCCCGGTGGTGGACGTCGTCGCCACCCTGTATGACGGCAGTTACCACGACGTCGATTCCTCCGTCCTCGCCTTCCAGATCGCCGCCCGCGCCGCCTTTAGGTGCCTCCCTCCCCTCGCATGTCCGCGCCGCAGCCTCCTCGCGGCAAAACTCCGAGTTTCTGGCAAAACTCCAAGTTTCTGGCAAAACTCCAAGTTTCTGGCAAAACCCCTGGTCTCGAGAGCTGCTAGGGAGAGCGGCGGCTGCCGGCCGGCGCCTGATGCCTACCCTGCCTCCTGCTTCCAGCTGGCTTGCAAGCGTGGCGAGGGGATTCAGCGCCAGAGAGGGCAACCTGGCAGTGGCACAGCCTCCCCAACCTGCCGCCCAGCCAGGCGCTCAATTACTACTCACTAACTGCCATCGATATTATTACTAATCACAATCGATTAACAACAATTGACAACCAACAGTAACAGCAACAGTAAACAATGCATGGCACATGAATAAATGCTGCTCGCCGATGCGCAGGGAGGGCATGAAGAAGGGGCAGGTGCGGCTGCTGGAGCCGGTGATGAAGGTGGAGGTGACGACCCCCGAGGAGCACATGGGTGATGTCATCGGAGACCTCAACTCCCGGCGCGGCCTCGTCGGCGAATTCATCGACCGGCCGGGCAACCTGCGCCTCATCAAATCGTTCGTGCCGCTCTCTGAGATGTGCGCCCTCCTCCCCCCTTCCCCTTGGCCCTTGCCTGCCCTGCAGGTGGCGGCCCTTCTCTTTGGAGAGTGTCCCGGCAGGGTCGCGGCAATGCGATAACAACAAGCCCGGTGCCGATCCTGGCGCCGCTCCGAAACCGGGCCCTTCGCCTGCTGTAACAGCTGGTGGCTGTCACCCCGAAGAGCTCTGTTTGAACGAGGAATTACCGGCACCCATATGCCGACAACCCTGTTTTTCCCCAGGGCCCCAGTGTATTGCCATCTGGAATGCAGCCGCCTGCTACACCTGCGCCTTGCTGGTCGCGTGCTACTGGCTGGCAAGTGGCGGGTCGGGAAAGCGTGGCTTCGCAGTGACTGGGGAGGCTGCCAGCAGGGGCCAGCAGGTTGGCAGCAAGAGAAGCGTTTCAGGCCGTCTGGCGTGCCGGGGCTGGCAGCAGCAACACCGGAGGCCTGCATGCGCACCACTTGGGGCGGCAGGCAGCGGGTCGCAGGAAATTATCAGTATTTAAAATTGAATATCATTGTTTGTCATTCAAACTAAATCGAACTGATTTTTCAGAGTCCAAAACTCTCGAGTTGATCGCTGCGGCTGCGGGCTGCAGGTTCAACTACATCTCCAACCTGCGCGGCATGACCAAGGGCCGCGCCCAGTACAGCATGCAGCTGGAGCGCTACGAGCCGGTGCCGAGCAACATCCAGGAGAAGATCGTGGCCGGCGTCAACGTGGCGGCCGGCAACTGAGCAGCTGCGAAAGGCCTTTTGGGAGCCGGCCTCAGCCCTGCCAGCCGGCTCTCTCCCCAGCTTCTGCTGCACATACCAGAGGCTGCATGAAGCGGAGCCGATCAGATTGACGACTTGAAAGCCGCTGCATGGCTCTTGCTCCAGCAAAAGGCCGCGCAGAGCCGCCCGCCCTGTGAGCTGCAGTTCGGAGGGCTCTTGGGCGGTTGGTTGCCTTGGCCCCCGGCCCGGGAGGTGGCCATTTTGACTGCCTGGAGCGCAGTGTGACTGCTCTTGCCTCGCCCTACTGCTTGTCGGTCCAGCAGAACTGATAGGAGCTGTAGTGTAAGTCGAGCCGCGCCTCGTGAGACGGATCGCTTCCAGTGTGACTTACAAGGGAGCCGCCGGAGCGTTGGCGAGCTCGAGCGGCGGCCGCATAAGGAGGGTGACAAGCGAAAAGCGGGAACGAAAACACGCACTTCGCGCGGGCGTGAAAGCTGCGGGTGCTGTCAACGCTTCTGCGCGCCGCGCGCAAAGAGTCTGCGGCCGCCCGCGGGCCGGCGCAAGTCAAGCGTGTCTTGACTGTACGCGGCCGCGGCCGAAACACGCGCACGACGAAACGGGCGCCCGCGGCGAGCCACAGCTCCTAGAGATCGCCCTCCTTGGTGACGATCGTGTACTCCTTGTCGAGGCCGGCCCACTTGCGGTAGCCGTAGACGATCGCGGAGACGATCACGATGAACAGCGACGCGAGCGCGGCGAGCGCGACCCAGCCGTTGAGCGTGAGGAAGGAGGTGCCGCGGCCGTACGGGTTGACGAGCTGCGTCGTGATGCCCGCCGCCTTCTGCAGCTCCGCCACCTTCTCCGCGATCGCGGCCGCCGTCATGCTGCTGTCGAACATCGCCTGCGCGTCCTGGAAGCAGGACGATCGCCACCCGTCAGCCTGCAGTCAACGCAGGCGACAGAGCACGGGAGAAAACCGTGTGCGCGAGAAGGGAGGACGCGCCTTGGGCGCGGCGACGGCGACGAGGACCTGGCAGCCCGAGGTGAGCGGCTTGTTCTCGGCCAGCTGGCGCGACAGGCAGCGGCCGACGGCGCCGATCGACCAGATGCCGCGGTTCTTCGGGTTGCTGGTCGCCTTTTGGCACACGCTGTCGACGTCCGCGTCGCACACGCCTGCAGCCGGCGGCGGGCCCCCTCAGCCCCGTCGCCGCGCGAGCACCTCGCGAGCTCTTGCTGCGTTTTTCCCCGCCATTTCCACGAGACGATGCCAGCTTGTGCTCTCCCTGCCGGCCGCCGCCTCTTGCAGTCCCACCCTTCCTCCCAGAAGGCCTCGCCGGCTGCCTGCCCGCACCCTTCTGCTGAGCCGCATCAGGCATGGCGGCCGCCGCCGACACAGCCAGCCTCCGCAGCAGTTGGTGTTTCTGTTTTTCCAAAACCCAAAATTCCGTACTTCTGGTCTCTGAAACCCAGAAATCCGAACGACCATCCAGGGGGGAGGCGCCCCACCGGTCAGCGCCATGCCCTTCTTGTACTCCCACAGCGCCATGCGCACCGCGCGCGACATCTCCAGGCCGCACGTCTCGTTCAGACTGCGGTAGTTCTGCACAAGGCACTTGAGCACCTCCGCGTGGCCGTGCGCCTTGCCCTGCAGTGCGCGCACCCGACTGTCAGATGCCTCCGCGAATGTTTTCCAATTTTCCCAAATTTCCCCATTGCTTTTCTCACCACACAATCGCGGCGGTTTCAATTGGAGCCTCTCGGCTCGCAGCCTTCCTGATTCGTTTTTCCGCGGGTGTTGAGCCGCTGCACAGAGACGCCACGCCAAGAAGACGGAAAGAAGGAAAGTGGCACGCAAGGGCGGCAGGAGGGAGCCTGGCAATGCATGGTGGCTGCCGTTGCGGCTGCGAACGCAGCTGCAATGGACCGTTCAGCCAGCCCGGCTGCGATTACATGTTCTCACATTGAATAATAATTAATTTAATAATCAATGTAATAATATAATCTTAATCATAATGACATATATTTTAATATCATGTCGTGACATATATTTTAATATCATGTAGTAATTTAATTCAGTTTAATGTTACAAAAAAAGAAAATACAAGCCCCTCTGCGGCCGGAGGGGGGCGTGCCTTTTCGGCCGCGCACAGCGCCTGCACGTCGGGCTCGCAGGCCGAGGAGACGCCGTAGTCCAGCTGGTAATTCTGCTGCATCGACAGGCCGCGCTCCTCGACCTGCGCCTTGCAGGCGGTGCCAAAGTCCGGCTGCGCCAGGTTCTCCTGCAGGCACTTGAAGACGCGGCCCTTGCCTGCAGCGGGGCACGCGGGAGTTTCGTCAGTTACGGCCCGAGCGTGGGAGTCACAGAGCCGCGCGCACGCAGCAAGCCCCGCTGCAGA
>BHFV01000571.1:0-20164 GCA_003568905.1 Trebouxiophyceae sp. KSI-1
CCAGCTCCCCCCCCCCCCCCACCCCCAACCAGTAGCAGGCTTGACCCCGGACACGTCCCTAAACCCTAATCTCACGCACACGTGAGCGGCTGCCCTCCCCTGACGCCTCGCCTCCCCTGCTTAACATGCAAGGCCTCTCCTTCTCCACACACAGGCCTGCCCATTTTTTTGACACAAAACATGCCACCCGAGCCTGGAGACACGTTTCAGCCACTCCTGTACCGATTGTCCGGGGAAACCTGCCACCTTTTGCCCAACCGGCCCCGCAGCAGGGGTGAAAAAGAAAAGGGCCCTTCCACCAGTGCCCAACCGGCCCCACAGCAGGGGTGAATAAGAAAAGGGACGGCGGCGATCGCACCAGGTGCGCTGAGAAGGACTGGCGCTTGCTGTTCCAAAAGGCGTCCACGAAGATCTTGTTGTATTTTATCGCCACCGGGCACACGGTGGCGCCCAGGTCGAAGGCGCCCCGCTTGAACATGACGCAGTATTCGTTGTTGACGCAGGTGCCCTCCGGGAATATGAGCAGCGGCGTGGAGTCAGGCGCGCGCACGTGCGCCTTCATGCGCTTGGCCACGACTTCGCGGTCCCGCACCTGCCGGCAGGGTGCGGAGCTCGGCTCGTCACACCCAATATTTGATTTGAATTTTTATTTTTATTTTGGTTGTGGTTTCGGTTTCGGTCTTGGCTTTGGTTTTGGCTTTGGCTTTGGGATCCTTTCATTTCGTTTTGATTTCGGTTTGGTTTCCTATCGCATGGTGATGGTTTGGTTTGGTTCCCTGTTCAAGCACGACCCGGGGAGAAGGGTCAGCCGGAAAAGCCTCCACAGACGAAAGACAGAGGGGGGCCGCCAGCGACGCAAGGCAGGCCCCAAGCACCGTCAGCCCGCCGCACGGCCACAGCCCCGCGGGAGCAGCAGCTCGTACGATAAGGGTTTCTAATCTAGGGTTAGGGTTTAGGGTTTAGGGTTTAGGGTTTTTGGGGGCAGTTACCTCGGTGCGGTTGAACCAGAGGCAGCCGAGGCACTGCAGCACCTGCGTCTGCAGGAAGCGGATCCAGCCGCCGTGCAGCTGCATGATGACGGCAAAGGGGCTGTAGGCGGTCAGGATTATGTAATCGATCATGCTCGTGTGGTTGCAGACCCACACGTGGTTGGCGCGCGCCACCGGCCGGGGGCCGTGGTACCGAATCACGCCCGTCCAGGAGGCGACAAAGGCCTGGCACTGGAACTTGACGAGCGTGCGCTCCCAGCGCTGCCGTGTGCCGACGTCCTGCGGGAGTTACGCGCGGCGGCGGTTACCAGCGTGGGCGGAGGTTACGTGCGGCAGTTACGAGTGCGGGGAGAGGACAGTGCGCTGGCGGCAGGGGGCGGTGCGGCGCTGCCGGCTCAGGCAGCAGGCAGCTCTGAAGGGAACTTGCGGTGAGGGGAAGCCAGGCTGGCAGGCAGCCAGCCAGGCAGAGCAGGCAGGTCTGCAGCAGGAGGGGAGGGGCGCACCCTCACGAGGAAGTGGATGGGGAAGAAGAGGGCGAAGAAGAGCAGGAAGCAGCCGAGCAGCAGCGCCAGCCTGCGCCCCCGCACCAGAAACCTGCTTCAGCCCCGGCCAGCAGGGGCCGCGGGCATGTGTGACTGCCGGCATGCGGCCGTTTCGGCAGATGCAAGGGCCTTCTGCTCAGCACGGCCCCAGCTGGTCTGCTGCCAGCCTGTCTGAAGCACAACCACTTGTGGGATGCACGGCTGCCGCGTCGCAGCCACAGATGCGGCCCCTCTGCAGATCCCGCTGAAGATGTGGCGGGAGGCTGTGTCAGATCGGCCTGGCCCGGGGGGCTCTCAAGGGTGATCGGGGGGATTCTGGCACATGGGTGCCGGTATAGATACCCCCGTACAGCATCGCTGGTACGCAGAAGGGACGAGCTATGAATCGGTCCTCTCATAGAAGATGGAGGGGATGGCAGCAGGATTCGTGCCTGAGCGGGAAGAGGATGAGGTAGCGGACCAGCAGGCCCAGCAGCCAGAGCGGGAACAGGTACACGTTCCAGTTCCAGGGGTCGCTAGGCGCCTCCTGGAAGCAGCGCAGGAACGAGTCGTCGACGATGGCGGCCGCGGCATCCTGCAGCAGCGGCGAGATGTCCAGCAGCTCTGCGCTGCAGGCACGGCGGGCAGGACATCCTTCAGTTGCCGTTTGAAAGAGGCTGCGGCTTGCATGACTTGGGTCTGGCAAGGTGACAGCAGCCCCCTGGCAGGTTGCTCCCGCTCGCGATGTGGCATCTGCGGCACACATGGCAGGCGGCAGCAGGGGTGGGCAGCGCACAGCAGCGACTTGTTGTGCTGCTTCAGAATGCGGTCCTCCTCCGCCTGCACGTACAGCTCCTGCAGGCCCGCCGCCGTCTCGTGAAATCAGCGCGATGTCTGTTGCTGTCTGGGCTGCAGAGCATTTCGACTGCCAGGCATCACAAGGGCACCTCCTGCCGCGCACCTCGATCGTGTTCTCGACCGCCTTGCCGCTCTTGGGAAAGCCGGCGCCATAGTCCAGCCCCCGCAGCTCCAGGCTGCTGAGCTCCTTGTTCTTCAAGCTGCGGCACGGCATGCTCCCAGGCTCAGTGACAAGCTGGCATGTGCAGCAGCAACTCTGACTTCGTAAAGCAGCTGTCTTGCACTTCTGAAGCGGTAAATCGTGCACAGCTGACAGAAAGCGCGCGGTTCGGCGACATGCGACAGCGAACCTTGGGCACTGACGGGCAGCCAGCAGGCGATACCGGGTCGAGAGGCCATTCTACAGTTATGCGTGTCGCAACGGTACAGCTGGGCGGCGTCGTTCCGTGCCGGAACAGCCGCAGATGGCAGGCAACACGGAGGCGCACCTCGACAGCGGGCCGCTGAACTTGCGGTCAACGCGCTCTCCGCCATTCTGAGGAGACCGCTCCTCCGCGGCGCCCATGCTTCGGCGTCGCCAAGGCGCTCCCTAGGCTCAAATGCTAAGATGTGTCCTTTTTCCTCAACTGCGCATGATCGCTGGGGCGCTGCGATCCGTCAATGCCACTGCTAAGGACCACGGTGATGTGCAAGGTGTAATGTGTAGAGAATTAAAGGCGAATCTGCACCGGTCAATGAATGAAGGGGCAGCATGGCATGAGGGCTGGCATGATGATGCCCTTGCAGGAGGCGGCCGCTGCTGCGGCGATTGGTCTTGGTCCAGAGCACTCAACCAAGCAGGTAATCAAGCAAGCCCTCGCACTAGCCTGCTCCCGCATCCGCAGGCCTGGCCAGCGAGTCGACGACCCGCAGGCGTGCCTGGAAAGCCTCCTCTCTGGCCTGGCTCCTGGGGCTCCCCTCGGGCGCAGCCTTGCTCGCGAGCGGCTGCAGCGGCGCCGGTAGGCCAGGATCAGGCTGGGTGCTGCCAGTGGCGGCGGAGCCGAGCAGGGCTGCATGCCGCCCCAGCTGCCCCTGCATGTGCGCCAACGCATGGGCGGTGTTGCGCATGAAGTCAGCCAGCTCCGCCTGCAGTTGCCGACACGAGACTCAGCAACATCCTGCCTCCAGCCACGGCCTGGCAAGCCCCTCCGGCTGCGGCAGCCCACCCGCATGCCCCGCTGGTCTTCTTTGAGTGCTTCCACATCCGCCTGTAGCTGCCGCAGCTGCGCAGCCGAGCCGCTGTCCGCAGCTTCGCCTTGATTACTCCGCAGCTCCTCGATCTGCCTGGCTGCTGACTCCAGCCTGTCGGTCACGGCTGCCACCGACGGCACACAGCGGCACAGTCAGCATCTATGGTCGAAGGGCTGGGCAAGGAGAGAAGGCTGTGGGGAGCACACCCATCAGGCCGTCCTGTAGCTGCTGGCAGCTCTGGACGATTGCTGCTGTGTCCTCTCGTGGGGGCTCTCCATGGATGAGGGGCGTCTCAGGCCCGCTGTCCTTGCTGACAGAGGCTCTGGCAGACAGCTGACCAGCTGAAAGGGTGCCACTCGTTCCCTCAGAATCTGAGCTTGAGGCAGCCTCCTGGCCGTGGCGGAGCTGCCTGCGTTTGCCCTGCTGCCTCTGCTGCGGCGGCCAGAGCAGGCTCGCAGCATCTCTGCCACTGCTGCCGGAACCGCTGCTGTCGCTGCCGCCCTCCAGCGCCTCTGAGCACGAGTCCGAGCTGTCCTCGTCAGCGCCTGCTCGCAGTGACTGTCTTTAGTTGTCGTGCTGCTGGGAGCAGGTGGTGGCGGGAAAGGGCTGCTGGTAGCTCTGCCCGCACCATAGAGGCCCAGACGCTCCGCCTGCTCGATCAGCCGCTCGGCGAGGACTGCCACGTGATTGCGGGACTGGAGCTGCTCCCGCTTGGCCTCCTGCTCCGCGCGGGTCAGCCGCATCGACCTCAGGTCGCTGATGGTGCCCTGCAAGCCGAGGCACCGAACAGTCACAGACCTACAGAAGCTCCTGTTCTGGGGGCGCCGCACTTGGCCGGGTGGGTGAAGAAGCCTACGTCCCAGGCCGGCTTGGGCTTGGCTGGGCCGGGCGACCGCCTCCCGCCACGCCCCGCATGCCTGGCACTCCGCATTCGTTGGGATGCCACGAAAGGGGTGGGCGACCGGAAGAGCTTGTACGCAGAAGAGTGCAATCCTTTGGATGATCAGACTCGTCTCAGGTGTCAAGAGGGACTTTTGGGTTCGTTTGTGCACGCAAATGGCGATGAGTGCAGCAATAACGCTCTCGGGGGCACCTTCTGGCCCCCCGCGCTGGCGCTTCCGGGGAAGACTGTTGGGCGTGATCGTTGGCCGCTCTTTTGGCTGAACCTGTGGCTTAGCTTGATAGCAACGGGGCGCTCACGGTCCGTGAGGTTGCGGCCTTCGCGCATTCCGGGGTGGTAGCAAAAGCTCAGGCGCCCCTTTCGCAGCCCACTTGAGCCGAGCCTTTCGGGGACTTGCAGACCAGCTGCTGACCTCATCAAGGACCGCTCGGGATACTGTCCAGGCGCGGCAGTAAGGGGACCCCCGACAGCATCGCGCTCTCCGGCGCAGCCGGTAAGGCCTGGGCCGCAAGGTTTCTAGGATCAAATGTCTGGCTGCATTGAGATCCACGCTCAGTTCTCAGGAAGCGCGCGCGCCTCGCTCGTCTTGGACTCGCTTGCATGTCACTGATACACCGGGTGGGGTGTAGGGAGCATCTGGGAGGCCTCTGTGAACTGCGGCTGCGGCAACGCTCAGTCCTGACAACATCCGCAACGCTGGCAGCCGGGGGGCGCGGCTGGAGCGGGCCGGGGCTTGTGCCTATGCGGCAGTGCTGATGCGCCGACCGCTGCGCTGCACACTAGCGCTGCTGCTGGTGCTGCTGCTGACAGCGCACAATGCACGAGGTACGATCCAGCTGCTCCCTTTCGAAACGCTTGCAGTGTTCCAGTGCTGGCTGCTGGCTGGCCCTGCTGCTCTGCACTGCCTCACACAGCACAGATCCCTTGCGGAAAATCCCCTCTCGGCTGCGCTGCAGGGCAGCCGGGATGCATGGGACGGCTTGAAGTGCCAAAGATCGCGATCCTCTTCCTGGCCAGGGCGGACATGCCGCTGGCGTCGGTGTGGGAGCCCTGGTTCCGGAGCGTGGCCGGCCTGGTGCCATTCACGGTGCAGATCCTCCCTTCCAGCCCTTTCCAGACCCTAAATACAGCCCTCCCCAGACCCTAAACCATCACAGCTGCTCCTCACTGCCCGCACGGAGCCGGCGGCAGCCGTCCAGCCTCGCAGCTCACGTCTCTCAGGGCTCCGTTTCGGGCTCGCAAAACCCTGTTCAAACCCTAGAGGGTTTCGTAACGCCCGTAATGTGCACGTGCAGGAGGCGCTGAAGCAGTCGTGCGATCCGGAGGGCGGCTTCGCGCCCGCGCCGGCGCTGCAGTGTGCAGCGGACCCGGGGGAGCCGGTGCTGGCGCAGCAGGCGCTGTTCAGCGTGTACATCCATTCCTCTCGCCAGGACGGCTTTGTGGATTTCCCGCCGGGCCACGTTTTCCACGGCACCCTCATCCCAGAGGTGCGCGCCGCCCTCCCTAGAGCGGGAGCGGGATGCCCTAAACCCTAAACCCTAAAACCCCAAAACAACCATAAAGCCAGAACAAAGTCTCAGGGGGGGAACAGCCAGCAGGGTGGCAGAGGGCAATGCGAAGGCAAGGGCGCGCAGCAGAGGTGCTGCTTCCGCGCCACAGCTGCGGGCGGGCAGGAGCCGCTGCTGCTGCTGCTTCTGCTGCTGGAGATTGGCTGATGGACTGGAAAAACATTTGGCGCAAAGCAGGCTGCAGTTCTGTCCGTTAGTCGTGGCGATGCAAGCAGCCAACCGGCAGTCCGGAAAGCATCTTCATTTAGGGCTTCATCTAGGGTTTCTAGATTGTTGTTTAGACGCTGGCTTATGTGTGTACAGCAGTCTTTCGAGCGGCGCAGTGCCCGCCGAGGTGAGAGGACGTGTCAGGGCTTTGCGCCTCGCCCAATCCTAACCCCGACCGTCTGAACCCTAAGCGCGACCTGCCGTCCGAGCTGACGGCAGAACGTGCCGACGCCAGGGTCTATCAGAGGGCTTTGATCTTCCCAAAACTCTGAACCCTCTGCGAGGGGCGGAGGTCCGAGCGGGACTCTCTGAACCCTGAGCCCTACACCCTAAACCCTAAACCCTAAACCATGAACTCTGAACCCTTAACGCCCTAAACCCTAAACGCTGGGCCCGCAGAACGTTCCGACGCAGTGGGGCGACACGATCGATGCGACTCGTGCCCAGCTGGCGCACGCGCTGGCCGACCCCCGTAACGAACGCTTTGTTACGTTATCCGACACAGACGTGCCGCTCTACCCCGCCCGCATGGTGTACCTGCAGCTTATGGGCGAGGAAAAGAGCCGCGTCTCCGCCTGCAAACGATACGACCTCGTCAACATCAACCGCTACACCTGCAGGTCCGTTCTTAGGGTTTCACATCACATCGAGGGTTTTGTGGCATTGGGATTGTGTCCTGCACGCTGGCAAACCCTATGCTCTTCCCTAATCTGCCCGCATCCGTGGGAGAAGAGCCGCGTGTGTCAGCCTGCAGTCGACACGACTTGCCTTCTTCACCCGCCAGCCTGCCAGCTCAGCCCATCCTTATCTTCGAGCCTTGTCCCATATTCGCGTCTGATTCGCGGCTGTGAGGTCGGGGCAAGCTGGTCACCCAGCTTGCCTCGTTATTACGCCAAAATGCGTGCAATTAATTAAAACTTAATTTAATAAATGCCTGTGAGGCGGGACCGCAGCCTCCCAGGTCCTCAACCGCCAATGGACCCGTTTCCCGCCAAAGCCGACTCGGAAACGGCCCGAAACCCTAGACTTGACCCTAACGCCCGCCGCCGCGCAGCATGAACGACATGGGCGTCGACTTCCACCACTGGCGCAAGGGCGCGCAGTGGCTCTCCCTCACGCGGCCCCACGCCCAGATGGTGCACGACGACGAGATCGTCCGGGCCGCCTTCAACCAGCACTGCGCGGGCGTCTTCGACGACGAAGCCCTCGGCGTGCACCGCGGCTGCCTGAGCGACGTGAGCCCTAAACCCTACCAAAACCCTATCAAAACCCTACCACCGGCTCTCATCTGGCGAGCAGAGAGTCCCTGAGCCCTATCTTGACCCTGTACCCAACCCTCTCAGCCTGCTTGTGTGGAAAGTTCCCGAGCGACACCCTAGCCTGGTCTGTCAGGGGTGAGGGCTTGCTGGACACCCTGTGGAATTGGTGGGTGGGGTGGCGGCTGCAAGCACAGCCTCCGATATAGTCGCCCCCTGTGATCCCGGGAAGGCAGCCCCTATGATACTCTTGCTAGCCTGACCTGCAGGTCTTGACAGCCTGCATTCAGCTGTGGCAGCCCTCCTAGCTCTGGATCCTCCCAGCAAGCTATGTTACTAATATGAGCTGCGTTCGGTACGCTCCCGCAGGAGCATTACTACCACACGCTGTTCGGCTTCTTGGGAAAAGATTACGAGACCGACTGCAAGGGCTCCGTCTCCTTTTCGGACTTTTCTCAGAGCGTCGAGGGGCACCCCAAGAAGTACGTGGTGCGCCTCCCGCCGCCCTCCGACCCAAAACCCTTAAACTGACCCTAATCCTGATCCCCTAGGGTATGAGACGTCCTTCTCGTAACATAACAGGTTGCGACGCGGGCAGCTTGAACCTTGGATGGCAGTCTTTGAGCCGGATGCCCTGAACCCTAAGCCGGAGGCTCCCTCTTGCACGCTCCCTGGCAGGCACTTAGATCGGGTCCCTTGCCCTTGCCGCATGCAAGCCGCCGGCAGCGCAGCAAGCCTAGAATCTGCCGTCAATTAATTAAGTAATTGTTTTTTATTTGTTTGTTTGTTTGTTTGTTTGTTTGTTTGTTTGTTTGTTTGTTTATTTATTTATTTATTTATTTATTTATTTATATAAGATTAAATTAATTGAACAAGTAGTTATACGCCTTATGGCCTAATAACGAATCTGCCGTCACTGCTCCCTAGGCCTCCCTTTCGGACCTCTCTTGTGTTTTTGCGTAGGGTTTCGGGTGTCGGGTAAACCCTAAACCCGGAATGCCCTGCTGCCTGCCTGGCATTTGTTAGCTCGCGCCCTCGCCACCTGCAAGCCGCCCCCTCTCCCCTCCAGCCTGGCATGCGGCCTGCAGCCAGGGGTGATGTAACCCCCACATGTTCCCAGTCATATCTCTGAAAGTTGAAACCCTGCCACGTCTTTGAAACCCTGTCATGTGTGTTTGAAACCCTGTCAGGTGTGTATGAAACCTTAGAAAACCCCGCAGGGGCACGAGGTGACGGCGGAGCTGATCGCGACGCTGCGGCGGCCGGTCGACTGGATGGGCATCGCCGTCTGCGGCCAAGATGAGAGGATCTGGGTGCGCGCGCGCGACGGCTTCCGGCAGCTGCCGCTCGAGCTGAGCGAGGCGGACTGCTTCGAGAGCCAGGAGAGCGGTTACGGCGGCGGCATGGAGTCGTGGTGTCAGCTTTTCGCGCGAAAATTCGCGCCAGACTGCGCCGGGCCGCTCATCCACCTGTTCAATTTCGAACCGACAAACTACCTGGCAATATACCATGTTTAGACTGAATTACACATGATGAGCTGGCCTCTGAGCAGTGCTGGCCATCGCTGCCTGCCCTCTTTCACCGCTAGGCTCCTCATTCACCGCCAACTAGGAAGCTGCGTGGGTACTTGCCTGGCGCTTGCTGCTTGCGAGCTCCGAACGGAGCACAGCAGGGCTGCGGGTGGATTGCCTTCGGGCTGCTTTGGCGCAGGCTTGCCACGTAGTATGTAAACATACCATGCCAGCAGCCCAAGCCGAAGTCCTGCATGCCACCCAGGGCTAGGTCACATGCATGCTGCCTGTTTTCCAGCGGCCACCACTTTGCCTGTCGATGTGAAAATTGCTGCTTCTAGGTCTGTTGTGCCCTGAGGCAGCAGCTGTGCACCGCAGAGGACGACTGACGCCGAGAGCTCGGCACCATGCTCGGGCGGCTGCATGCGCAGCGGGTGGCGCGACTGCGGGAGCTCAGCCGATGCGCCGCTCTCCTATCTGCTCGGTCTGAGAGCTCGCTGGCGCGAGACCCGGCCTACGCTCGGCTGACAGACGGCGATGCCGCGTTCTTCCGAGACTCTCTGGGCGCTGACGGCGTGTCCACGGACGCCGAACGACTGAAGGCGAGCAATATGTGCGTACTGGGGGTGAAATCACCGCAGCAATGTTTCCTGCTCTTCGCATGCCGACACGGGCATGCACACGCCCGGCATGCAGGATGGGTCACAGTTGTGTTTTGCTTGCAGCGACTGGATGAAGCGGTACGAGGGGCAGAGCCGGCTCATCCTGCGGCCGCAGACGACCGAGCAGGTCGCAGAGGTGCTGCGCTACTGCACAGAGCGCTGCCTGGCCGTCGTGCCGCAGGTGCCTTCACCTGTCGAGCCTCGCCTGCGACTAAGTGGTCACATTGCTGTCAACTTCTCAACCGGTATGCGTCTTGAGCCAATCGTTCTTAGTTCCATGCAGCAGCACGCTGCACCTAACCAGAAGCGGGTTTCCCCCTCTGCTTGCCCCAGGGAAGCCCCGCTGCACACAGTGCTCAAGATGCATTACTAATGACAAACTGGCCCATATTGGACTGCCAAACCGCCTGCGACCGCCCTGCAGGGCGGCAACTCCGGCCTCTGCGGCGCGGGCGTGCCTGTCTTCGATGAGGTGATCCTGTCGGCAGACCGCATGGACCGAGTGCTGGCATTCGATGAGGTAAGGCCCACCTCTGATTACTCACCCCTGAGCTGCTCCCTGTTCCAATTCCAAGCCTGAAAAGTACCTCAGATACATACTGGTCGGACAGACAGCCGTTCGGAGGGTGAACCCTCCTTGACCCTAACCGCTGACTCTGGAACCCTAACTGCCACCGCCAGGTCAGCGGCGCGCTCACCTGCCAGGCCGGCTGCACCCTCGGCGGCCTCTCGGCCTTCGTCGCGGAGCGCGGTTTCGCCATCCCGCTGGATCTCGGCGCCAAGCATTGCCAGGCTGGCGGCTTTGTCTCCACCAACGCAGGCCCGCCGCCCTTTCCAAGACAGAAAGCATAACATAATAGAGAAAGTGTCACGTAACGGCTGCAACGTTACCGGGCTTGAGAGCATCTTGAATGCACCGAAACTATGCGCTTCGGAGGAGATGCAGGCCGGGGCGCGCCGCTGCCAGTCAAGCGGGAATGGCAAGGAGCCGCGGGACTGCTTGAATTGAAGGAAGGAAGGGGGGGTGGAATGGGGGGGTGGTTGTTGCTTCGTTTTCATGCTTGCGCAAAGTGAGTTCTTCAGTGAGAGGGCGCGAGTTCGCAGGCAGACTGCGTATTCTAGGAGCAGGTGGCCCTGAGAGATGCTTTTGCCGGGCAGCCCAGGCTTTAAGGGCCTTCCTTTCTTTGAATATTGGGATTTTATGTAAATTCCATTTTCTGAATCTGCAGGCGGCCTGCGGTTGGTTCGCTACGGCTCCCTGCGCGGCTCAGTGCTGGGGATCGAAGCCGTAACTGCCGCCGGCACGGTGCTGGACCTGCTGCGGCCGCTCCGCAAGGACAACACGGGTAACTCCCGCATCCGACCGTAACTCCCGCGTCCTGCTCGCGAGATCAGTTACAAACACAACCTTGTTTCCAGTCAGTCGGCGGCGAGCGCCGCTTACCAGGCTGGCGGCACGAGGATGGGGCTATTAAGTTAGCACACAAGGCGAGTTTAGGGTTCATGGTAGGGTTTTGCACGGTGCGGTGCCTGCTGACCAACCTCGCAAGGCCCCGCTGGAAAACGAGTAAAAACCGCCATGCTTATTCCCCACCAGAATTACTCACCACGTATGTAATTACGCGGTAATCATACGTAACGATTACGTACTAATGCTGCTTACCTAATCGCGGCGCTGTAGGGTACGACCTGAAGCAGCTCTTCATCGGGGCAGAAGGCAGCCTCGGCTGCGTGAGCGCAGTCAGCATCCTGTGCCCACCGGCGCCCGCCTCCATCCAGCTGTGCTATCTGGCAGTGGACAGCTACGCCGCCGTGCAACAGGCCCGCTCCCAGCCCCTTCAAACCCTAATAAAACCCCTGAAACCCTAATCCTAGAAGCTGCTGCAGCCTGCCTGTGTGCCGCCAGGCTGGGCTGCCAGCCTGGTGAGCTCGAGTCCATCTCCTCAATTGGCGAAACTCTCGCAATGGACACAAGCAGGCACGTCCTGCGGCTCTGCCAGCCTGTCAAAACCCTGCAATCCAGCCTGTCAATCGGCGAAACCCTGCAGGGTTTGACGCTCCCGCCGGCCCGTTGCCAAACCCCCGCGAGCCCGGCACGGCCGTTTCGGGCCTCAGAACCCTGATGAAACCCTGACAGCCTGTCGAATCCGCAGGTTCTGGTGCGCGCGCGGCGGCAGCTCGGCGAGATTCTGTCCGCCTGCGAATTTCTGGACAGGGAGGCGCTGCAGCTGACGTTGGGAGTGCTGGGGGCGCGGGTGGCAGATCCGCTGCCAGATATAGCCGCCCCTTTTTACATGCTGGTGGAAACGCGCGGCAGCAGCGCAGAGCACGACGCAGCCAAGCTGCAGGTGCGCGCCTGAACCCTGAAGATTTGAAAGCCTGAACCCTAATTTTCAAAATTAGGAGCTATCAGAAGCAAACTTCAAATACCATATTAACAACTCAAAATATGCTTTCTTACTCAGAAATTTTATTTTTAATTTTATAAATCCATTTTGTGGGTGATTGATTCGGGTCAGCTGCGCGGGGCACGGTGCCGTCAAGCTGCACGCGAGTGTCAGCCAGCATTGTGACTTAAACCCCAAAACCCTAAACAGGGCGCCTGAATCACACATTCCACGGTGCAAATGGCGACTTTCTTAAAAACTGAGTTTTGAGTTGCCCAATTTCCAAGCAACGGGGTCTGGCCGTTGCTTGGAAATGGGGGGGAGGGGGGGGGGTGTGGCCGCCTTGCATCCTCCTGTGTTCCTCCGAGGGTTTTGAATACATGTAGGAAGGAAGAGCCAAAAACCCTAATTGCCTGCCCCGGCCCTGCCGCAGGCGTTCCTGCGGGGCGCCCGCGCGGACGGCCTGGTGAGCGGCGGAACCCTAGCCGAGGGTTCGGAGCAGCAGGCGGCCATCTGGAAGCTGCGGGAACACATCTCCGTCGCGCTCAGCACCAAAGGCGCGACCCTATAGGGTTCAAACGCGATACGTGAGGGTCGGAAACGCTTCACAATCATTGTTGGTTTGCCAGAGTTCTGCTGTCGGTTTCCTGAAAGTCCCCAGGGTAATGGAAACCCTAAAACGCAAACCCGGGAGTTAGCTGGCAGAAGCGGCGGGTGCATTGGCATGGCAAAGCCGCAACCCTTCTGAGGCTGCGCTCTCGCTGTCAGGCTGTTAATACGCAGGCATGCCCTTGGGTTGCGCTCTGACCCTCAATACTAAGCACTCCGAGTGCGAAGATGGAACCAAATCGGAGGAGATTGGGCTGGCCTCAGTGAAAGGGAATCTCAGAAATCTGCTTGACTCGCCACAAAGCCTGCCGGCGGTGCAGAATCCCCACCCACAGAAACGATGGCCCTCCTTTGAATTTTCGACCTAGGGTTCCCATGAAACCCTACACAAGCATCCAAGGGTTCCGAGACCCTAAATCCCCGCCCGCAGGTCCCGTATTCAAATACGACCTGAGCTTGCCAGTGAGGGACATCTACAGCTTGGTGGAGGCGACCCGAGCCAGACTGGCGGGGCACCCCGAGGCGCAGGTGCGGCCCAACCCTTAGGGCTTTACCAGACCCTAGCTTTGGGTTTTGTCGTGCGCGCATCAGCAGTGGGGCATTCTTGCTCTGGGCGCGGCGGGCCGCGAGTAACAGTCAAGAGCTGTGTTGCTGAGCAGGGCATAAGCAAGCAATAATGCTGCCCCGTCTGCTGCTCACCGGTTTTTCTGGTAGTTTTTGACTTCATTTTCAATTGGAAATCATTCCAACATTTGACTTGACTGCTCTGTATGGTCATCTGTGCAACGTTCAATCCGTTTCAAAGCGTCTCCAACGCATACCGGCCTCTCTCAACTGCCGCACCCTCGAGGACGGTCACCGCCCGCCGTAGCGTTTTGAAACCCTTAAAAACCCTAAAATCGAAAAACCCTAATAGGGTCCGTCGAGGCGCAGGTGGTGGCGTACGGCCACCTGGGCGACGGAAACGTGCATCTGAACGTTTCTGTTCCCGAGCTCACCGATTCTATTCGGGAGGCTGTGGAGCCTTTCGTTTACGAACGCACGGCGGCGCTGAGAGGCAGCATCTCGGCGGAACACGGCGCGCCGCCGCTGAAACCCTACGTGAAACCCTAATTTTTGCATGCCACGGCAGCCTGCAGATGTGCTCGATGTGCCCCTCTCGATCGGATGTTTTGGGAGAGGTTTCCAGAAGATTTGCCGTGAAGATTTGCCTGTTTTTCGGGTTTCAATGTTGGTTATTTCGCACAGCCGCCTCGCGGACGCTATCTCAGATCTGGCAGGCCATCCTAAGCTGAATCATCCAAACAGAAAACCCTGTTCTTATACCCTATTCGACTCGTCCGTCCGCAGGTCTCGGCCGCATGAAGAACGACTACCTCGGGTGCTCCCTCGCCTTCCGCACAGCCTGGCAGCAACCCTACCAGAAACCCTGCTAAGGGAAGAAAAGCCAGGCACTTGCTGCTGGGGCTCGTGCTGCCGCCTGCAGTGACTCAGCACTCAGAACTCAGAGCTCATCCTGCCCCCAGCCGCAACCGCTGCATGGCTGCGACCTTCCATAGGCACTCCCGCTGCAGCTTACGAGCAATATACATGAAACCCTAAACCATAGATTGGATACGGGCCTGGCAAGCTCCTGCCAAAGCGCACCCCTGACTCCCGCAGCCGCGCCGCAGCCCCCGCTTGCAGCTAACGGACGCCTCTTTTCCAGAATTTGGCCGACCCTAACGCCTGCGACCCTAACGCCTGTAGCCGGCGCCTCTGCAGGCTGACCAAGCCGCCGGCGGCCGTGGAGCTGATGGGGCAGCTGAAGCGACTTTTCGACCCCGCCCTGATAATGAACCCTTACAAGCTGCTGCCGCCTTCGTTCTGGGCCGCCGCGGCCCGGGAACGCGCCGCCGCGTAGGGTTTCCTCTAGGGTTTACTAGGGTATTTTCGCCAATTCAGCCATCATGCAGCATTGTCTTCAGAGCGAACCGCGCCGGCGCCAGGCCGTCCCCTGAGCACAGCGTTTGTGGTTGTGGGAAGACAAATGGCGACAAATCTCGTCGCAGTGCCGCTCGGCGGGCGTTACATCGGCCTCTCGGAGCGCCTCTGGGTGTAACGCACGAAGAAGTGCGCTTTGTTGCTGTCAACGAGCTGTTTTGTATCCCAGCCGCGTCGCAGCACAGCCGCAGGCCGAGTCAACTGCAGCCGCCGCCGCCAGAGTAACGCCGCCAGTGGCATCTGCGCCAGCCAATAATGATACCCTACGCAAGCCCTACATGAACCCTACAATCCGAAACCCTAACCTGCGGCCGGCCGAGCAAGGCACCGCTCCACGACTGCGGCCGGCATCGCGTACGCCGGGTCGATCGGCTCGAGGCCCGGATACCCTAATAGGGCTAGCGCGGCGACACCCCAAAACGTGTGGAAAACGTCGCACTCGTCGTCGGCTCGGTCCGAGATGCCGCCGCGATGCTCGTCCTGCAGATGGCGGCCGGCAGAACGAAAGCCTTAATTAGGCCCTTGTCACGTGTATTAGGATATTTCAACGCAATTATGTCATGCATTGGGGTTTTCAACTCGTTGAAGGAGGGCCTGGGAGGGCGCCGCCTCCGCCAGCTTGTCTGGAAGGGATGGAAAGAAAAGGTGTGTGAGGTGGCGGCAGGGGAAGAGTTTGGTTTCAGGACCTCCAACCCTAACCCTAAATCCTTATCCTCTACCCAATTATAATAAACCCTAAAGGGAAAGGTGGGCCGCGCCTGGCAGTGCAGGATGAAGCGGGTCAGGGCAGCCCCGTCCACCCAATGCAGCCGCCCGAGCAGCTTCAGGGCGGAGAGGCACCACCAGGAGTAGCATACCTGCGAAACGGGCGCGCGGAAGTTAGGGTTTGAGATAGGGTTTTGTAACGACGAACAGCCTGGAAAATTGACAGCAGGACGAAGCAGGTCTCCGGGGCGGCAGCGGTGGCCTCTGATGCAGTTCCGAACAGTGCCCATGGGCACGGCTGAGCAGACAGGGTTTAAGTTAGGGTTTAGTTTAGGGTCAGGATTAGGGCGCACGTCCTCCAGCTTCTCCGGGCGCCCGTTGAGGCCGCCGCTGGGCGTCTGCCGTTCGCACAGCCTGCGGCCATTCAGGGTTCAGGGTAGGGTTTGGGGTGTGATCGCTGCCGGGCCCCTATTTGGGTTATTCTAGGGATCGAGGAACGGCCTGCTCCCTGACCCGGAAGCAGCGGTCCCTAACCCTGGCATGTGAGGCGGGTGGGTTCAGGGTTATGGAAACCGCCAGGCAGGCGACGCAGGCAGGCGGTCGTTGATCCCAAAACCCTATAACCGTGCCTTGAGCCCTAGGTAGGGCTTGAGAAGAGGGAGGGGCGTGCCACCAACAGAGCCGGTCCCCGTCCAGACACTGCAGCGATGAACCGTTATGAAACCCTAACCTGGGACCTAAGCCCTAGTAGGGTTTATGATATGGGTTTTTGGGGGAAAATGGGGCGTGCCACAAGCGACAGACCACAGACCGTTCTGAAAGCCTAACCTGGGACCTTAGCCATATCAGGGTTTATGACATAGGGGTTTTGGCGGGAAAAGGGAGCGTGCCACCAGCAGAGCCGGTCCCTGTCCAGCCTGTCCAGGGCGCCTGCTATGGAGAGGGCTGCCACGCAGGTGAAGACTTGGCCGGCATGGGACTCGGCACCTGCAGGGGGGAAGAAGGAAAAGGGAGTTAAAGCGATGTGAATAGAAAGGAAAGGGGAACGGATGCGGGGGGGCCTTTCCGCTGAAAAGACGGGAAAACTCGGGGGAGTTCAAGTCGGAGAAAACCGGCTGGTGTGGCGGACAGAAGCAGGTTTGCTCTCTGGGATGAGAACGGGAAAACCTGATCGGGTGCCGGGAAACCCCCGATTTCTCGTTTGAGGCCATCAACACCTGACAGCAGCGCAGGAAAGCGGCCCACTGTCTTTGCACCCACCCTTCTCCCCCCTCTCCTCCCCAAAAGGACAGGACTGCGAAATGGGCCGGTGAGATTGCGCCGCTGGGCGCTGCCGCACCGTTTGATTGTGCCAGTGGCAGAAGTTACACGCAGGCTGCATGCAGAGTTTCAGGCTTTCAGGTGTAGTCTTCAAGCTTAGTTTTCAAGACCTGGGCAAAAAAGAGGGGGCCCGCACCTGGGCACAGGCCAAAGCCGCCGTCAAAATTCTGGCAGCTGAGGACGAACTCCACCGCCTTTGGCAGGTCCAGGGCGTCCAGGCGACCGAGCAGGGAGCAGCACGCCAGCGCGCAGAGCGAAAACCTGCGTCAGCTGGGCGGCATCAGCAGGCGCTGCTGGCCGCCTGGATGCGGGTAGAAGAGCGTGGTGAATGCGGCTCGCCTGGTGTCGACCTCGCCCCACTCGTCGCCCCAGAATGAGCCGTCCTGCTGCTGCAGGCCGGCGACATCTGCAAATGGCAGATTCGTCAGTGTTTTGCACGCCCGGAGCCGTGATCGAGCGTATACGGGCAGCCTAGGGAGCAGCACGTACATGCCACGATCCTGTCCGCGTCCACGGCTGCCAGTTCTCCGTAGGTCGCCAGAATTTGCACCGCCGAGAGCGTGTAGAGCAGGTGCGGGTCATGGCGTTCGCTGCCGCCGAATCCGCCGCAGGCGTGCTGGCAGGAGAGCACCCATGCGACCAGCTCGTCGCGGTCGAGCAGCTCGGCCCGGCCGAGCAGGTGCAGCGCGCTCACGCCCCAGTACACGCCGCTCATGCGAAAGTGCTCGGTCGCGTAAAAGACGAAGCTGTCCTTCTCCTGCGGGTCGACGATGAGTCTTATACCAGCTGAACTGAGTCACTGTCGCATCAAAGGAGCGGGAGTGTGTCTCCGGACTGCGCCAGGTGCTGTTGGCATGCAAGACCAGGGGAGGCGCACATCGGCGAACTGCTTGATGAAGAGCGCATGCTTGTCGGCCAGAAGATTACGCCGTGGTCCTAGATCGACAGGCGTCCGCCCCATTCCACCGCTGCTGTGCCTGTGACAAAGAGCTAGATGCTGTGATGTCCGAAACAGCGATGTCTCGAGATGCTGGCCGTCAGTGATCGCTGCGGTCACTCATACGGTCTCCTTGCGTGTCCAGGCTCGACGCAGAGTGTCTGTCGTATCGATCACGCGCCACACAGAAGACCTGAAACCCCCTGGTGCTCTGCGTGCGATCTCGCCAGTGGAGCCGACCAGATAGAGCCGTTGCAGACTCTCAGATCAACCCATCCCGCATCTCGGTGCCGCCAGTCAGTGGCGGCCGCGCCCGATGCCGCCGCGACCAGCCGGCCCCCACTCCTGAACCACCCTTCTGTGGCAAGCTGCTCGCCCTGGTCCGCTTCATTGGCACGTCAAGCCTTGTTGAAGGCGTTGAAAAGCGATCCCTGAGCGCTGAGAGCTGGCATGCGCCCTGCAGATGCGGGGCACGCATGTGAGGCCCGGCGGTATGCTGAGAGGAGTGCATTGTGGCGTCATGATGCCGACAGTGGGCGGAATGCTGCCCTTGTCCCGCGCTGCGTCTGCTGCCGGCGCTGCGCTGCCCGGCGGTCGGCCGGCGGGCATCAGGTGCGCACAGGCCGTCCGCTCCGAGCTTCCGACACAGCCGGCACCGGGCTGGTCGATGTGAGGGCAGCATATGGCTGCGCTAGCATGCCTTTGGGAAGCTCGGCAGCCCGCCGAACGGCCGGTGCGCTCGCGAATCAAAACATCGGCCTCAATGCCGGCTGCAGGTGCCAGTCTGCGAGCACGGACGGCACGAAGACGAGCCGGCGGGGGAAGCAGCAGAGGTCGTCAAAGGCGGACGCGACCGCCGGCGGCGCGAGCGAAAAGCCACGCTCCGCCAAGACCACATGTGGGATGCACTCCCCTCTTGGGCGCCGCATGAACGCCAGGAGCCGGCGGCGACGACTGACGCGCGTCGCTGCCGGCTGCAGCCAAGGGGCGGGCGGCGGCCAAGCGGGCGGGCGACGAGGAGTACACGGTGTTCTCCTTTTCGGACGATGAGGAGCCGGTGCTCGTGCCCACCCAGGCGTCCGTGCAGGGCCCGTCCACCGCCACGGCCGACGCCCCCGAATCGGCGCCTGCCAAGGCCGCCGCCGCCGCGGAGGCCGCCGCAGCGGCAGAGGCAGCGGCAGGGCCCCCGCCGCCGCCGGCAGCGGCAGCCAAGCCGGCCCCTGCGCGCCAGCCTCCAGGTGCCTCGCCTGCCGCAGCACCCACCGTCTGCTGTCAACCCACACTGCGGTCACTGGCTGCTGAAAATACTTACCGCCGCAGCCGCAGCCGCCAAACCGCCGCCGCCGGCTCAGCCGAAGCCGAGCAGCAGCAGCAGCAGCAGCGGCAGCAGGAGCAGCAGGAGCAGCGGGTTGGAGCCAACACTGGACGATTTGGACGTGGGAGGGGCTCCTGCCAGAAAGCCGCCGCCGCCGCCGCCGCCGCAGCGGCAGCAGCAGCCGGCCAAGCTGCCCAACGCGGGCCTGCAGCCGCACCAGGCACGCCACCTCAGGGTCCCCCTGCAACCCTAAACCCTAAACCCTGAACCCTAAAAAGCACCAGACACTCCACCTCCGAGTCCCACTTCTGCTATGTTTGTGGGGACCGGCTGCCCGAGGGTTGAGCGGCTGAGAGGACGAAGGAGCGGCAGCGGGATCCCAAGCAGCCTGCCGGCGGCTTACAGGGCCCCCAATCCTGCTGGCAGCTTCCGCCCGGGCAGCCTTCAGTGCCCAATGGGCAGTCCCCGCCGGCGCCCGAAACCATAAACCCTATCTACATAAACCCTAAGCAGGGTTCGACGCGCGCCTGCACGGGCGTAAAGCGGCTGTAGGAGCGGACTTCCAGCGGCTCCCCCATGGCGGCCGCCAGCGAGGAGACCAGCCGGATGGCGGAGCCGTCGCCGCAGAGGTGGATCTCGTTGGCCGGGATTCCCTGCAGCGCGCGCGTCCAAGCCCACCCCCGCTGCTCGTCGCCCAGCAGCTGCGGGCGGTTCAAGTTCGTGGTCAGGGTCCATAGGGTCTGTTTTCAGGGTCGGACGATCAAACGTTCAGACTCTGACGACTGCGTCGCAGCTTTACTCGTCTACTGGGCGTTAGGGTTTAGCCTAGGGTTTAACTAGGTTGAGCACGATTTGAATTCCTTGAAGAACCCTCGAATCCTGGGAATCTGCCCGGTTGTACTGCTAGTAGCCCCGCGGTTGCTGTCTAGGGCTCGAGCGGTCTAGGGTTCAATGACAGGCTGTTCGGGATTTCAAAAACCGAGCCCTGAGATTCTGACCCGCCACGCTTGCCGCGCAGCAGCAGTCCGGACGACTCAGGGCCACCTTTGCTGTGCTTGGCGAAAACCCTAACGAAGACCCTACGACATCACCCTACCCTCGCACCGCGCGTCAGGGCCCCAGGGGAGCACCTGGATCTCGTCGATCACGGCCACATCCACCCGCTTGACGGTGTTGATGGCTTCGATGGTGCAGGAGGTGTGCTC
>BHFV01000572.1:620-20376 GCA_003568905.1 Trebouxiophyceae sp. KSI-1
GGGGGGGGGGGGGGGGGCACAGCTCTGGGGATTGTTCCCAGGCGAAGCGAGCCGCAAGGCAGGCCCAAGCCAGCGAGCAGCGTCTCCGGAACCCATGAATCAGAGCCGGCTGAAGCGGCTGCTGCCATGCCATGCAAGCTGCCTGTGACATGCGGCCGCGGCTGGCTGGCTGGCTGGATTGGGGCGCCCGCAACGTCAGCAGTGCATGCATTCGCGGTGACAGGAGGGGCTCCTCGCCTGCTCTGCGTGGGAAGAGGGCGGGGCGCAGCCGCTGCCCTCGGCGCCGCGCTCCGCCCCGGGCGCAGCCGCCCGATGGACGGTGTGCGGCGAGGCGCCCCACAGCAGCCCGGGCTCCTCGCGAGGGCTCTCTGGCACAGCGGCCGCCTGCACGCCGCCGCAGCCGCGCCCTTCAGCGCCTGCCTGGCTGCAGCCGAAGGGGCCCGGCAGGCTGCTGCAGGCTTCCCCTCCCGCCTCACATGCTGCCTACTGGAAGCGCTGCCGCAACCGCGCAGCTCGAGGCCTGTAGCCTCCCCGAGCGCCTTGCGATCGCAGCATGCCCGCTGGGTGGCGGCGGCGGAACTGGAAACGGGTTTAGCACCCCCTTTGAACTCTCCAGGTTTACCTTTCCTCACAAAAGCGGTTGGGGGGGAGCTGACATGACAGGCCAGTCGTGCGCAGGAGTTTTCTTGATCTGAAATCCGCTCGCCCGAATAGGATGCAGCAAACGGAAAGGAGGAGGAGGTCCTGTTTGACCGAAACGGGAACTCCCAGACAGAAAGAAAGCAGGCGAAAGTAGAAAACTATGAGGGGAAAGGACCGACCTGGTGGCCTGCGACGATGGTGGTTGCAGTCCGCGGCTTTTTGAAGAGCGGCGGCGAGGTCAACGTACGGCCGCCCCGCACCGGCAGCAGCGCGGGCGGCGAGATCTCGTCGCACTCCGCCGCCGCCTCAGCCGCCCCCACCTGCAGCGGCGGCGGCGGCTGCCCGCCCGCAGCTGCCTGCCCCCCTCGCTCCTGCGACCCCCGCCGCGCCGCCTCCGGCTGCTGCTCCTCTTCGGGCTCGAGCCCCTCCTCCCACTCGTCTGCGGGCGTCGCCGAGGCTGCTCAGCTCGGCAGCCTTGTTCCAGCAGCCGGCCGCAGCGATTGCATGCCCAGGCTGCTGGGCACGAGAAGCTTTGCGTGGCGCTGCAGCCACGCTGGCATGCGTGCGCCTCCGCAGCAGCAACTGCAGTGATCAAGGAGGCAGCTGCTTGATCGCTGCCTCTGCTGCTGCAGCGTGTCGAGACGCGGGCTCCCTTGCATGGCTCTCCTGTGATTAGATCAGACACGCTTGCAGTAACATGCAGCCCATTCGAGCCTCTTGCGTGCTCACGGCAGGCCTGGCCTGCAGGGGGTCACGTGCCTGTCCGCTTGCGCGGCACCGCCACGCGGCTGCTGCGCCGCAGCGTCGGCACGCGAAAGTCCCCGAAGAACGGCTCGGAGCTCGCGCGCCGCCCGCGCGGCCGCGGCTGCGGCTCCTCCCCCCGCGGGCTGACAGGCGAGTGGCGGCCCGCCGACTGCCGCGAGCGCGGCCGGCCGCCGCCGCCGCCGCCGGCGACGCCGCGGTACACCCGCTCCGCCTGCAGGGGACCGTTGCCGCGCTGTGTCATGCCCCTCCATGCCCGGGGTCTTGCTGACATGGCTGGCGCAGCTCGCAGCCTCCCGAGGGGCGGGCTTCCAGCCTTGACAGCCGCCGCCCGAGCAGCTGGCAGGGGCACAGAACCCTGCGAACGGTCTGAGATGCGTGGCCCGGCACGAGGGCCGTCCACTCTGGGGCTCTGGAAGATGCTCACCCCCACCCCTGCTGCGTGTCCCTCGATCTCCGCCTTGCCTCGCCTCCCCAGCTCAGACAGTGCCCCGGGTGGCAGGGCAAATGCCGGCAAATTTGTCCCGTATTATCCCGTTTACCCGCGCTGCAACACCCAGAGAGACGTGTGTGAGCCCTGTCTCTCCAGCGCATCAGCGCATCACTGGCGGAGAGTGGAATGTGCAGCTCCTTCAGCCTGGCAGGCCATCGGCCGAGATGAGCCAGCAAAGCCCGGTCGACCCAAGCAAGCAGCTTGCCGGCCGTCCAAGGAAAAGGAGGGGAGCGGGGGCCACCTGCGGGCGCGGCCGGATCTGCCCGGCCTGCACCTTGCGCCGCAGCGTGCTGTTCCAGTGGTTCTTGATGTTGTTGTCGGTGCGGCCGGGCAGGAAGGCCGCGATCTTGGCCCAGGCGTTGCCGAACTCCTCGTGCTTCTCCGCGAGCACGACGTCCTCGGCCAGCGTCCACTCGCTCTTCTTGATGCTCGGGTCCAGGTGGTTGTGCCACCTGCGGTGATTACGGGCCTGAGGCCGCTGCGGAGTCGCTGGCAGGCGCGCTACATCTGTCCGAATCATTGCCAGTGTCACCATGTCTGCTGTTGCTTTGCATGGCCATGTGGACAGGAAAGCGAGAGGGAAGGGGTTTCCCTCTTCTTGGGGACGCAACCACCACCGGCGGGCAAGCGATGCTGCTGGCATTTGACAGGGCCCAGGCAGCGCTGCCAGCCCACCACAGGCTCAAGTGCAGGCGGGCGCAGGGGTGCCTGCACCGCTCGCGGCACTGCTTGCCGATGCGGCCGGGCAGCTCCTGCGCGATGAGCGACCACTTGGTCGGGCCGAGCTGCTGCACGAGCTCCACTATCTTCTCGTCCTCCTGCAGGCGCCAGGCGGCCGGCGTGAGGCCCCCCCTTGTGGGCCGGGGCAGTGTGCCTGGCAGGGATGCGCTGGCGAGGTCCACCTCTGGTGTCCATGGCCCCTTGACCAGCTCAGGGTTCAGCACCTTCTGCCAGCGGTGCAGGCACTGCACGTCCGTGCGGCCTTCGAAGTAATCGGCTGCACGTCGCCCGGCCGGCTCAGTGATGGCGCAGGACGGCATGGGCTGAAGCCAAGGGAGGAAGCACGGCCGGCGCACCTATCTTCTTCCAGTTGCGGCCGCCGTGGTGCGCGACCGCCCGCCGCAGGATCTCGTCCTGCGCCACCAGGGCGTCCGTGAGGCCCCCGGCGCCCTTTCAGCGTGTTGCTTCAGACGGCTCCATGATGGCTGACAAGCATTTCACGCTCTTGCTGCGCCTGGCCGGCGCCCAGGACAAGCTCTGATTCCCCGCCGATCAGCCCCACTTGCAACAGCGTCCGGGGCCCGCCCAGGCGCCCCCTGATGACCAGCCTTCGACGGGCGCCGAAACGCACCTCGTCCTCGGTCCAGCCACCAATCGAGCTCTTGCGCGTCGGTCCGCCGGTACGCCTGCGACAGCATCCAGCTGCTTCATTTGCCCATCCGTCCGGCAGCGCTGGTGCCGTTCAAAGGCGGTGTCGAGTTTGGCTGGGGTCCGTGACGAAGAACGGCTCGGAAAGCCGGTTGAAGCGCCCGGCCTCCGGGCGTGAGGGTGCAGCTGATTCACAGGTACTCGCCAGCGCATCGAGAGGCGCAGGGTGGAGCGCACCCCTGCACGGGCGGGAGCGCGGCCCAGGCATCGGTGCGCTGCGCCTTGCTGCTCGGCGGCGGCGCGGCCGGGGCGTAGCCGTGTCGCTTGCGACTGTCCGAGGACATCGGCAGCCGCTCGAAAAGGTGCGATAACTCGGGTTGCTCGGTTTGGGTGGGGGGCGCCTCCAACCGACTGATGCCGCGCGGGGTTGGGTTCAAATGAAGCAACCCGAAAATGTCCAAATGCGAATTTCCCCACGAATGCGCATTGTGGTGGCACCAAGGCACCACTTTACTGCGTTTTCCTCGAGGGCAAGGTGCGCACGGTGCGGATCTGCGGATCGGTGTCCAGTTTCTAGAGCAGGCAATGTGGCATGCGTATTTACACACGCCCAGCAGGGGCGGCACTGTTCAACTGAGGGGCGCGATCGACATGCAAAATTGAAGTTCACCCGCCTCTCCTGCTGCTGCTGCGGCTGCTGCTCGAGGGTTGGCCGGGGGCAGCCGGTCTAGCCGCGGGCGGCCGCCAGCGCCTGGGCCATGGCGGTGGCGATTGCCGTTGCAACGGCGGTGGAAACGGCGGTGGAGCTTGACTGCGCGGTGCCGCCTGCGGGGGACCAGCCAGTGGCTCAGAGCACGGGCAGAGCTCGACAGGGTAGCACGGGAGTGTCAGGATGCGCACCGGTCGAGATGCTCTGTGCGGAGGCAGATGCGATGGCCTGCAAGCAGTCACAGCCTCAGCTGCGCACCCCTCCTGCCTCGCAGGAGGCTGCAGAGAAAGAATCGGAGGGGGGCGGCACGGTTGCAATGGAGCTTTGCAGGGACTCTGCGTTTGCTGCGGCTGTGGCCTGCGCGTTGTTGTTGGTGGCCTGGGCAAAGGCGCTCGCAATCGCCTGCAACCAGTGTGCGTGTGAGCGGCTGTTGCAGCAGCAGCAGGGCACCGGCAGCTCATGGCGGCGGGGCATGCCTTGGCGGTGGCCTCAGCTGTGGCTTGCGCGGACGCCTGCAACACAGTGTGGACACCTTCGAGCCGCTCGAGGGCGAGTATGTTTCAGGATGGGAGGTCTGCCGGGGACTGCGCACCCCAGCATTGGCGGCGCCGACGCCAGAGCCTGCCGTTCAAAAGGCTCTGCTCAGTCCCAACATGCGCCGCCTGGAGCAGTAGGCACCTCTTCCAGGTCATAAGTGGACTGCTCTCACCTTGCACGTTGACCTTGGTGGATGCCTGGGCAAAAGCCGTGGCCGTGGCCTGCACACAGCCTCAGGGGTCGGGCTTCCAGGGCAGCTGGGGGGGCTACCCAGCGGGGAGCCGTGTGCTACGAGCTTGCCTGGGCGATGGACTGCGCAAGCGCTTGGGCGACCGCGTTGGCGTCCCCATTGGGTCCGCGCACCTTTGCGACCGCCGCACTGACCGCCTGCGAGATGTTGTTGGCCGCCTGGCTGAAGGCCTGCGAGTTGGCGTTGGCCACCGACGAGACGAGGCCTGCGGCGCGCCGGCCTCAGTCGCGGTGGCCTGCCCACAGCAGGCCATGGCAAGCAAGCGGCGCAGAGGGCCCCGGCCTGGCTGTTGCCTCAGGCATGTCGGGACGACGGCGTGAGGGCGTGCCTCCGGTGCTGCTGGCGATGCTCTGGGCGTTTGCCGTCGTTGCGCCGCCGGCAGCGGGGCCGGCAGCAGGGCCGGCACTGGGAGCAGCGCCTTTGGGAGCCGGGCCTTGCGGAGCGGCGGCGGCCGGCAGCGAGACGGGCGAGCCGCTCACGGAGGAGATGGCCGAGGAGATGGCTTGCGCGTTGCCGCCCTGAGCGACTGCCTGCAACAGGGGTGGCAGGGGCGCTGGCGGAGCTGCTCGCCATGTGCCACATGGGCATGCATGCGGCCGGCAATCGGCCCTGCATCTGCGCCGTGGGTCCTGCAGGGGCGCTGTTCAGCCCGGAGTGAGGCAGGTGCTGGCCTTGGATGCGGCGTTTGCGACGGTGTTGGCGCCAGTGCTCGAGGCGGAGGCGACGGCTGTTGCAGCCGCCAGCGCTGCCTGGCCGGCAGTGCCCTGCTGGGACGCCTGTTTGAAGAGGTTTGCGGCCTGGTCAGTGTTGCCCTGCACGCAACAGCCGCAACTCGGTCCCCAAGATGTGGGGGAGTTTTTGCTTGTAACCCGGCATGTTTTCTTCCTCCGGCGCGGCTGGAAGCGCGCCGACTCGATGGCGTTGATCAGGGCCGTCGTCAGGTCGCCGATGCCGCCGGACTGCTGCAGCTTCCGGCTCCACGCCGCCTTGCCTGCGGCACCCGCCGCCGCCGCTGAGCGCCTGCCCAAAATCCAATCTGCAGGGGGCGCCTCTGCCGTCGTGCCGTCGCCGCTGGCTGCGCGCAATGCGCATTCCCCGCCGCGTTTTCCTGTGCTCGCCGCCAAATAGGGCCGCCTAGGCACCTGCGCCGCGATGCGCGCAAGCCGGAAAACTCCCTGAGCATGGCACGGGCTGCGGCGCGATCGACTGACCCTACGGCATTGCTACCCGCCTAGGCGACGCTGCTGGCGGGGTTGCCGCTGCGGCTGCGGCGCGGGGGAGACGCGCGGCGTGTAGGCCCCGCCTGAAATACTGATTCGCCGCGCGACCTAGGCGTCGGCGCCTGCACAACAGAAAGCGTGCCTGGCAGGTGGCGGGAAGACGCGCTGCCGGCGACCGCCAGCAGCAGCGGCAGGAGCAGCAAGACGGACGCGCGTGCCATGCTGCCTCTGCGCGGCGGGCCGGCGGCGGCTGCCCGGACTCGACCGTCGACGATTCGTGCGGAGGGAGGGACGTGCACGATATGCGACGCAGGAGCGACACGCGACCTTTTGGAGGCCAGGTGCGGGGCAGGGCGCCGAGTGGCCCTAAACCTCTTGGTCCGGCCGCCAAATTCGCCGCGGCGGGCTTCTCATGCGGCAGCTTCATCATGCGGTTGTGCACGTGGCTGCGCCTGGGATGCTCTGCGCTTCATTAAGATGAAGACCTGGATTGCATCACTCCAATACAAAAGGTGTTCATGAGCTGAGCAGATCAAAACGCTGCCAGCTGCAACAATCTCTTTTTGACCATAAATTTCTGGAGCAGCGCCAGCATGCGCAGGAAGGGTGGCAACCCATCATGCTTCTGCGCCTCCTGTTCATCAGCATACTCGCAGATACCTCAGAAAAACGATCACACTCTCTCGCTCACTTTCCCACACTGCACCGCCTTCAGCTGGCTTGCGCCTGGCGCGTGCGCCGCGCCTTGCTCACAATGCGATCCATGACCTTGCGGTACGCCCACTGGGCGAGCACCAGCAGCGGCGCCATCAGCAGCTCCAGCGGCAGCGGGTACAGCTTGGGCGTCGTGCTGCTCATGGAGCTGAGCAGGACGTTGACCACGAAATCGGACGTGTGGATGTGGTACTGTCCCTTTTCGACGCCGCGGAAGAGCTGCCGCGCGGTCTGCGTCCGGAAAGACTCATTGAGCAGATGGCTTGCAGAATTACAGACTGGCGTGAGGTCCCCTGATGGTATGGCATGGCAGAGGAGGGGACCTCGCGGGCGGAGAGCACTTGCGCGCCTCCCAAGCGGCTGATCTGCTCGGTCTCTGGCGGCTGCAGCGGTGTGCACGGCCCACATGTCAGCTCGGGACACACGAGTCACATCTGGGAGGGCTGTGGACGACAAAGGAGGCTGCCTTTGTGAGGTTCTCGTTGTCAAAGCCTGGCGTGGCGGTGTCGAGCGGGTAGCCGATGCTGATGCCCACTTTCGTGCCGGCCAGCTGCAGATCCGCGGTGGGCAGGGTTTGCGACCAGCAGGCGCGGCCCAGCCGAGCATCAACACGCCGGAAGATGGGAGGCGCACCTCGTTCCGCAGCACGTCTGCCAGGCCGCGCACGGCAAACTTGGCTGGGCAGTAGGAGGAGTAGCCGATGAAGCCTGCGGGGCGGCTGCGAGTCTCAAGGCAGGCCTGCAAGCTCTTGTTGCTGCTGCTCTGGGAGACAGTCGGGGATTGCCCACCCACAGCTGCGAGGGGCGAGGCCACAAACACGACCCGGCCGGCATCCCGCTCGAGCATGCGCGGCAGCACCGCCTTTGCCAAGTGCAGGCTGCCAAAGTAATCCAGCTCCATGCTCGTCCGGAATGCGCTGATGTCCTGCTCGAGAAAGCGGCCTGCAGCTCGCCCAGGCTGCCTCAGGCCTGAGTTACTCTGTTCCATCTCAGGAGCTCCAGCCAAGGGAGTGGCTGGAGCGTGCCTGGGTATGAAGCACCGGCGCAGGCGATCGCGATGTCTACTGGACCCAGACGCTGCTCCGCCTCCCTAACAGCCTCTACCACCTGCGCAGCGCAGAAGGAGTTGACGCATGCGGCTGGGCATTGAGACCTGATGGCCGGCCCCGCGGCGGGCAAACGCCGCCCACCTCCGCATGTCGGGTAACATCAGCCGAAATAGTGTGCACGGGGGCCGCAGGCCCTCCCGGCAGCCCGGCCACGGCCGCCTGTAGCTCGGCGCGCGCGTCATCGAGTTTGCCGCGGCTGCGCGCGACGAGGGTGACGCTGGCGCCGCGGGAGACGAACTCGTGTGCCAGCGCCAGGCCAATGCCGGACGAGCCGCCCGTGATCAGGACGTGATGTCCACGAAATTTGTGATGTGCCGAACGGCGGGCGCCCAAGCCGAACACCATGGGGTGTGGCAGCTTGCTGATCTGCTCGCTTGCTGATTGGCAGGGACGGCGATCTTGGCCAGGCGGACCGAAGACCGAAGCTCTTCGCATTTCGAAGGAGTTCCGGAGCGAGCTTGTGCGGCTGATGGCTCTGGCCCAGATCGTGCTCTACTTCACCTCTCTCAGTACTTCTCGTCGATCAGAAACACGCCGGCTCGCCACTAGCTACTGTTGTGTGACGAGCGCACCCGGACATCCGCCCGACATCAGGCCCGACCTTGTTCATCAAGTGCACGCGGGGATAACCATGGTAGAGACGGACCTTCAAGGAAATGGCGCGTCGCCAGGGCGGCTGTCGGCCTGGTGAGGGATTGCGCTTGCGCTGTGCTGGCTGTTTAGCGGGGGATAAGTGATGCTGACCTGGCTGGCCATGCCGTAGGAGGAGTTTTCGTGGCGGCAAGCGCTTGACGGAGAACCGATCGACTATCAAGCTACTTGATCTGGACCTGGAGGCGCCAGAGAGCCCGCGGAGCGGTGCAGATGGTGAGCCCCGTGCATGCGCCCGCGCTGCGCGCGGATGAAACAGCGCATTATTATCGTAGCGGAACCTCTCCCTTAGACCGCGAGGAGCTGCCAAAACGTATCAGTTTCCGCCTTTTCCGTGGGGGAGGCCGGCGGCCACTGACATCTAGAGTTCCCGCTGTCGGCGGCGGCTGGCACAACGGCCTTCGATTTGCCGAGCAGGTCCGACAGACAACAACGGCTTCGAGATCGGCGCTGGCTGGCCTCGCGACGCGCCGCTCATCGATCTCGATGACACGGCGCCGCCGACTACAAGATGGGAGGAGTTCGGATCGGCGGCCGACGGAGAGCAGAGCAGTCCGACCGCCAGCCTGCGGGCCCTGCACCTGCACCAGCGCGCGCCCAGCAGCGAGTCCATCATCGTCAAGGCCACCCCGCTCTCCCGCGCCACCAGTGGCAACCCCTTCTCCTCCGACGCCGCCAGCCTGCCCGCCACCACGCCGCGGCCCGCGCCGCTGCGCACGCTCGGCCACCAGCACTCGCTGCCTGCCCAGTGGCACGGCGCCCCTGACAGTGAGCTTCCCGGCCCGGCCCATCCCTCACCCTGCCCACTGCCTCCAAGCCGGCCCCTGGCTGACCCAGCTTTGCACGGCAGGCATGCCGGAGACGCCCGCCTCCGCCGGCGGCCGGCTGCACAGCGTCGGCAGCCTGCCCACCCGCTTCTCCGGCCCGCTGCCGGACGCCTGGTTCGCACCCGGCCTGGCCGAGGTGCCGCCGCCCCGCGCCTCGCTGACTCAGCGCCAGGCCATCTTCGACGCCTCCTGGTCGCCGGCCGCCGCAAACGTCGACCCCTGTGCCGAGGTCTGCTCCCACCTGGAGCTGCGTTCGGGCCCGTGCCTGCCTACCACCCTACCGCTCTTGCTACTGCTGCTGCTGCTGCATCCTGTGGCCTCTCAACTGGCTGGCATTGCCTCGATAAGCGCCACACCTCCCCACGCCTGGCCCTCTGCTGTTTGATGAGGCGCCCGGCTGGCGCAGGTGCTCTTCAATACGTTTGCCGAGTTCAGCCGCGACCTGATCCCCGCGCCCAAAAGCCGCGCGGCCATGAAGCCGCGCTGGCTGCAACCGTGGGCCGAGGGCAGCCTGCCGGAGGGCGAGGAGGCGCCCGAGCCCGCCCGGCAATGAGCAGCCTCCCCCAACCAGCCGCAACCCCTGCGGCCCATTCAAACAGCCGAATGCTCAGCTCGCCTCTGTTTTCGCTTTCTTGACAGAGGGGCGCTTGGGCCCCACTGAATGGCAGGCTTGCCCGGCCACATGCTGTGTGCATACACACCCACCCCCATTCAGGGCGCCCGGCGTCCGAGCAAGTCGGCTGCAGCTGCTCAGCACATGCAGGCGGTTGCTTGGACCGCAGTGGCCCGCCCGATCAATTGCTGCAAGCCCCCAAGCGGGCGATTGTGATGTGACCCGCTGTGCCGCTTTTGTAGACCTGTAGCCTGATCAGTGTCAGCTCCCCCTCTCGGCAGGGTTTGCCTGTGCTTGACTGTATGCGGCGTGCCGTCCCGGCGGCCGCCGCCTGTAGCAGCTGTGCGTGTCTGTTTGTTGGGAGTTTGGTCGCTCGGGGGCGGGCCCACAGTAGCTCGATTTTGAGGGGCCCTGCCTGGCCGCGCCACCTCTCCCGTACCGCTTTCGCCTCTTTGAGCAGTTGAGTGGTAGCTTTCAGCGTTGTGTTTGCAAGTGCACGCGGGCAGAGCCCCATGGCGTTCGGCTCGCGGTTGCCGCTATTAAATTCCATCGGTGCAGGCACCATGCCCTGCCATGTTTCCCGCCGCATCCAACCCTGCATGCCTCACTGAGGAGGGCAGAAGGAGTGGCAGCATAAGTGCCTCACGGCCACCTCAAGGCAGAACGCAGAACCGCAGCACGTCTCGAAACAGGTCTGTCAGGACGACAACAGGGAGGAGAACCACATCATCAGGAGAGCAACAAACATCAATCTTGAGCAAAAGAATATAGGCGCGGCCATGGCGAGCGAGCTGTCGCGGCTAATAGACGACGAGCTGGAGAAGGTGGAGGGTGTTCGCTCGGGTGGCTCGCCGCGGCGCGAGTCTCTGAACGTGGTGCGGTTTGCTTTTCGGGCCATGATCGGCTTGGTTCCTCAGAAGGTCAAGGTGGCATGGCTTGTGCTGCACACTACCAGACCAGTCGATGTGTCAACGGGCGACTGCAGCCATTGCAGCTGCAGTGGGTGGTGACACAGACTCACCCACCTGGCGGTCGTTGCAGAGCAGCGCCAAGGCGGGCGCCGACGCACAGCCGCCGACCTGGCGCCAGCGCGCCTGGTGGGACTGGCGGCGGACAGCTTTTGCCTGCGCCCTGGTGGTGCTCGTCTCCAGCGTTGTTTACCTGACAACGGCCTCTGCGCTCAGCACAGACGCGGCGGCGACAGGCACGCCCCCTCTTGGCACACCAGCAGCAGCAGCGTGTCTGCCAGCTTCTGCGCCTAACCGGCCGCCTGCTGGTCTCTCAGGATACACTCTGGCAGCCAGCGACACCGCAGCTGCGGCGGCAGCAGATGCGTTGCGCCCGGCCGACATGTTTGGTACCGATGCTGCCGCACTGCCCGCCACGCAAGCGGCGCAGCAGGCGCAGCCCGCGCAGGCCGAGTCGCTGCAGGCTGGGCCGGAGGCAGCGGATGGAACCAGGGCGACCGGTCAGCAGCCTCTCCCGCCCATGCATCCCTCACACACAGTATTGCAGCTGGCGTGCTACAGCTGGCCGCTGGTCGCATCCGAACGCCTTGCTGTAACCTGATTCAGCCGCACACCTGCTGCTGCAGGTGGAGACAGCGCTGCGGCCGGCAGTCCGCCGCCGCCGCACAACCACAAGCACCACACGCACACGCACGGTGCAAAGCACCAGCAGGCTGGCACTGCTACCGCCGCCGCCGCCGCACTGCCCACGCTGGCCGACGCGCCCGCGCCGGCCGCAGAGGTGAGGCCTGCTGGCTCAAGCATGCATCTTTGCTAGCCCTGTTCCTATGAATGCGCGATCTGAGTCCCGCGCCGGCTGCAGGGAGTCTTTTCAGGCTCTGCCCGGCCGGAGGTCCTGGATGTTATGGGCGACGTGCCGGCTCAGGAGCCTGCGGCAGCAGCCGAGCCCGCAACTGCCGACTCGCCAGAAGGGCTGTCCCCCCTTCCTGGGCTGCAGCCGCCGCAGCTTGCACCCGAGCAGCAGCCGCCCACCTGGAGCCTGCAGATCGGGCGCAAGCTGCTGGCGCTGGCCTGACCTATCGTGCTTCCTCCTGTTCTGCTGCCGCCGGACCGAGGCGCTGGGAAACTGCACTGTGCTGCGCGTTCCATTCATCGCGCCCGTCTGTGCCTTCAAAGTGGTGCCGTCTGAGCAGAGGTAGCGTCTGAATTGCTCTGCTTTTGAATCGTTCTATGCCTGTGCTTGACACAGGAGGCTCTGCCGCTGGCTGCAAGGAACAAGTGGGGGAGCCTCGCGAGCGGTGGCTGCGCCTGCAAGCGCGGCAGTTCTGTGGGGGCAGAGGGAGGCTGGGAGCCGAGCAGAAGCCATGCAGAGCACGAGCAGCACGAGCTGCAGCAGACACAAATCAGACGGCCATCTGCATGGCGATCTTCTTGTGGGGGTTGTAGCCGACCAGCTCCAGGTCCTCAAACGTGAAGGCGTCAATCTCCGTCTTGTCGCTCTTTATCCGCAGCTCCTGGCAGCAGCAATGGGCCCCCGCCACTCAGCCTCCTGGCCACCCACGATCGCTGCTCCGCAGTACTTAGCTCGCATGAAAAGCAAGGAGAGAAGCACCGCATGGCTGCAAACGAATGGGCTGCATGGGAGCAAATACATGCAGTGCCAGCCGACCCAGAAGGGCTCCCGCCCCACTCCCGGCTGGCTCCTGACCGCAGCGCAGCATCCAGACTGCTGCCGGCCCGGGCTTGTGCAGGTGCCTCACCGGGAAGGGCCGCGGCTCATTGCGCAGCTGCTCCCGGAGGGGGTCCACGTGATTGGCGTACACGTGTGCGTCGCCCATGACATGCACCAGCTCGCCCGGCGCAAGCCTCGTCACCTGCAGGCACCCGACTCGTAGAGATTCGGTGACCAAGCTGCGCATGCACGCTGCTGCCGCTGGCGACCTGGGCAGCCTGCTGTGGGATGCGTCGCCACCAGGCAGGCATCGCCTTGCAGACAGCTATGACGTGACGTGACGTGACGTGACATGACGTGACGTGACATGCCAGGTAAGGGCCAGAGGCCACCGTTCACCCCTCAGAGGCGGCAGCAGCGGGCGGGCAGAGGGAGGGGCGGCTTGCCTGGGCCAGCAGGCGCGTGAGGAGCGCATACGAGGCGATGTTGAAGGGCACGCCCAGGCCCAGATCCGCCGAGCGCTGGTACATCTGGCAGGAGAGCTCGCCGTCCGCGACGTAAAACTGCAGAGAAACGAGGTATTTGATGTCAGCGTGGAGGCCATGCTTCCGCCATTGATGCGTGCGAACGGCCAGCCTCAACCTCGCTTCTCTGACAGAACCCAAACAGCAGGCGGTGAAGAAAAGGAGGCAGCGCGGGAGTCGGTATGGTCCCCACGAAAGGCTCGCTCTGCCGGCAGGAAATGCAGAGCAGGGTTGCTCCTCGTCCACTCAGCATGCAGCTGGCGCGGGGACGGGAGGCACTGGGAGACTAGAAGGACATGCAAGTGCTTCGTCCTGCGGCTGCACAGTGCATGGTCCCCTTCGCAGGCAGAGTCGCCTGCTGCAGCCAGCACATGCACGCACTCTTGCAGCCTGCGGCAGCCATGTCAGCTGCAGGGGTCTGGCGGCGCGCCTGCGCCAGCAGGTGGCAGGGCGGCAGCGCCATCTCAGCCAGTGCGGCCGGGTTCCAGGCGGACAGGATGATGCGGCGGTCGGCCGGGTTTGTCCGCAGCTTCCGGACGACTTCCGCCAGCTGGTCCACGCCCTGCCAGAGGAGGGGGCCGCAGGCTCCGCCTCAGACCAGGCCCTTCTGCCCTCTCCAAGCCAGTGCTCTGCCAGGAAGGCTACAGGTCACTGCCAGCCCCAGCATGCAGCAGACTAAGCACACGCCGCGCATGCTGGCGGAGGCGACCTGTGTGCCGCAGCCTCACAGCTCTGCACTGCCCAGCTGGCTTGAAAGCATGCCTCCCTCCCGTTGGCTGCAAGCAGCGTGTGCAGGGCGGCAGAACTGGCAGGAGGGGGCGGCCCGCCTGGCCGGTGTAATCCGCATGCATGTCCGTGTACGCCGCTCCAAAGTGGCGCCACTGGAAACCGTACACAGGGCCCAGGTCGTCCACCTCCCTGCCAGCCGTATTCAACTTCATTCAAAATGTCGTTCCAATTCAATATCGTTCAAGTTCATGTCGTGCAAATTCAAGGTCGTGGTTCGGCTACATCCATCATAGTCCATCATATCAACCAGCTGCCCTCGTCAACGCCGCTGCTTTACTTCAAGCTCGTCCCAACTTCTGTCACCAACAGCCACCACGCAGGCCGCGCTGCAAGCACTGCCCCGCCCCAGCCCGCCCCAGCGAGCTGTAGCAGCCGCGCTGCCAGACGGGCAGCCGTGCGGCCGTACCGGTGGGAGAGGCCGACGCTGTCGAGGTATTCGCGCGAGCTGTTGCCGTCCCAGATGGTGACTCCCCGCCGCCGCAGCGAGTCCGCGTTGGTCTCGCCCCGCAGGAACCAGAACAGCTCCTCCGCCACGCCTGCGGCAGGCGCTCGGGCATGCAGGGGCAGGCAAGCAGCCGCCGGGGGATGCACTGGCTGCCTCGTTGTTATGGGAGCCACGCCTGCGACTGCGAGGCGGCCGAGCAGCACCGCAGCGGCCCGTGCTGCTCGCTCGCAATGCAAGCAGGTCCGCCTGTGGGAGGCCGCAGCAGGAGTCACCGATCGATGGCAGTCGACAGGGGGAAGAGCCAACCCAGAACGGCTGGACACTGGCTTTCGGCCAAGGGAAGGGCCAGGCACAGCCCAGCTCTCTCGAGGGGGGGGGGGGNNTGGGGGGGGGGGGGGGGGCATACAACATATAAAATCATATACTTAGAATACCAAAAATTGGTGGGTGCAATGCGAACCTCGCCAGAAGACGCGCTTGGTGGTGAGCAGCGGGAAGGAGCGGCGCAGGTCGAAGCGCATGGAGCGGCCGAAGAGCGAGAGCGTGCCGGTGCCGGTGCGGTCCCCCCGGGAGCTGCCGTGCTCCAGCACCTCCGCCACGAGCTCCAGGTACTGTGTGGGAGCAGGGCAGGCGGCTGTCAAGGAAGAGGGGGAGAGGCCTGGCAGGACCGCTGAGCTGAGCTGTGCTGAGATGTCTGGGGAGACGGCTCGGGCATGCAGCACGCCGCGGCTGGGCCGAAGCAAGTCTGCCTGCGGCGATGCGCCCCCACTGCGGTGCCGGGAATGAAGGCTCGGACGGCACGCGGCGGGCGGCATGCACGGCGGTCCTGTGCGCTGCAGGGAGATGGCAGGAGCGGGCGTGCCTGGTGCTCCTCGTGCCGTGGGCGGGTCGCTGGCGGCAGCGCCGGCGCCGCCGCGGCCGCGTCCGCCGGCACGAAGCAGAGGAAGGCGGTGCGGACGCCGTTGTCGCGCCGCGGCTGCGTGGCGGCCCAGAGGCGCCAGCGGGCGGGGTCGAGCGGCGGGAAGTGCGTGTCGCACTCGAACTCCTGCTGCACCTCCGTCAGGTGGACTGCCGAGCAGTGCGGCGAGCGCAGCGCCTCGGCGTAGACCTGCGGGTCGGTTATGGACTGTAACTGCAGGGCGGTTACGGACTGTAACTGCGGGGCGGTTACGGATTGTGACTGCGGGGCTCGACAGCCTGGCGTGCACAGGGCAGGAAAGGCCCTGCATGACTGGAGCAGGCTCTCTGCCAGGCAGGGCGAGGGAGGAGGCTTCGCGTAGAGTGAGATTTAAACAGGTGCTGGCAATCGAGGCAACTTTGAGGCTCAGGTCTGTCTGCCAGGAAAGCCCTGCACGACTAAAACAGGCTCTCTCTGTCGGGCAGGGCAAGGGAGGAAGCTTGGGAAGCGCAGGAGAGCGGAGGCAGGTGACTGCAGGGGGCAGAGTCGGGAGAGGCACCTGGCCGCCTCCGATCACGAAGACATGCTCCAACCGTTCCCGCAGCTCCTCGCTCGCCAGCTGTTCCAGCGCGGCTTCCAGGCTGGCGCAGATGTGCACGCCCTGCTTGGCAGCCGCCGCCGCCCAGCCCTGCCGCGATTCCGCCACTCCTCAGGCTAGAAAGCACCGAGCAGAGCGCAGAGAGCAGGAGGCAGATGCGCACACTGGAGCGCGGCTCCCCGTTGGCCTGCGGCTGCGCGTTCTCGTCGCCGGCGCCGCTGCGGCTCAGGACCACGTTCAGCCGGCCGGCCAGCGGGCGGAACTTAGGCGGGATGCTCTCCCACGTCTTGCGGCCCATTACGACCGCGTTCTGCTTGCCCGGGTCCGCCGTGCGGCTCGTCAGCTCGCGGAAATAGGCCATGTCGCCCGGCAGCTTCCACGGCATTGTGCCTGGAAGGGCATCAGTGGCCAGTGGTGAGCATGGATGTGAGTCTAGGACTCCTTCGACAGACTCCCCTGCCGACTGCACTGATTGCAGAATGCATGTCTGGCTGAACTAGCGGCCGCGCAGTGACTCAAGCTGCCGATGCGAGGGCAGGAGGCTCTTCAGAGCGGGACAGATGCCCACCGCCCTTCCCGATGCCCAGCTTTTTGGTCGCGGCGACGACCAGCTGGAACGTGCGCGCGCCCTCCATGGCGGCCATCCCCGCCTGGAATGCGAAGCCTTCAGTCGCCCTTCGCCCCAACTCCGTGCTGCGGCACGGAGAGTTCGACGGGGATGGCAATACAAGGGGAACGACACTTAAGCCTGGCCGTCGTGCCGTGCTGTAACGAGCCTACCCACTGGTTGCTACTAGCTCTACCGGCTCCCGCTGGCTGGAGCGAAGTGGCACAAGGCGCGCCAAAAAGCGCTTGAAAGCCTAGCTTTGCGGCGCCTGGATCGTGCGGTCCTGGGCCAGTGTTACATTGCTGCGGTACTGCAATCGCCGTCATGACGCTGCCGTGACCCAGTCGGTCAGGCGCCAGTCCAGCTCCGCCACCGGAGACAGCGGCAGCATGGGCCTCACCGCGCAAGCGGACTGGGACCAGCTGCTGCAACAGAGCGAGAGCCTTGCTGCCAAGGTACATCTGCGTATCGACCGATTGGTCGCTTGGGCCCCCAGTCGCGACATCCGCCATCGAGATTGCCATCAGAGCCTTCCTGCACGCTGAGTTTGGTTTACCGTGCCCCCGATGTAGGACAGCCATGGACTGCCACGCCTGCAGCGCGATATTGCGCAAGTGGAGGCGCTGTCGTCGCGGCTGAAAGCCAAGGCGCAGAGCATAGACACCAGCGTCGATGCCCTGGCCGCCACGCGCCTGCTGGCGCAGGAGGGCATCGACCCGCGCGGGTGCGGCATTATTACTCCTTAGGCACGAGGCTGTCGGCCGCTGGCAGAGCACGGGTGACCATTCACTGACCGCCATGCACTTCAGGCTGGACCGGGCGCTGCAGACCGTCGAGCTCAAACCGACGTATGAGGACGTGTTCCGCGTGGAGAGCACGACGGTTGAGGAGTACCTGCAGCAGCTGCACGAGGCGTCCATTCTCACCGCAATCAAGGTGCCGTGTTTGCCCACCGTTGCGACTGCTCCTGTCGGCATTGGCGGCAGCTTACCTCCAGCGGCGGCAGGAGGCGGAGAACGAGACGGTCAGCGCCTTCAACGCCTTCATGGGCGAGTGCATGGCGGCCGAGTGGGCGGCCAGCAAGCGGCAGCTGTTTGACTCCTCCGTGCCTCAGCGGGCGCTCACAAACGCGACCGCGGGCGCGCTTGCGACCGGCCAGGGCTCGCCAGCCTTGGCAGGCGTGTCACTCGAACCGACCTGCAAGGCCCTGCTGCAAGCAGAAGCCTCCTCGTTGGGTGTTGCTGATGGCAAACATGCTCGCAGGCGGCTCGGACGGGGGCCAAGCGGCGCAGCTGGTGGGCCGCGAGAAGGCGTACGTTGGCGTGGTGCAGGCGCTGAACGAGGCCAGCCTTAGCGGGCAGCCTTTCGACGCTGTCGCCGGCTTTGCTGCGGCCGCGCAGCAGGACACCTCGGGTCAGCCGCCCTTTCCTTCCCCTCAGCGCTAGTCGGCGGTGCTGGGCGCAGGCAGCTGCTGCCAGCCCGCGGCAGCTGCCCAGCAGCAGCTTGCCTGCGCCTTCAGGCTTTCAAGCGGGTCAGTCCTGTCATTGCTGCGCGTTTCTCGTGTCTGAGGCGGCGCCTGCCGCGTGCAGACAAGCACCGCTCGACGATAGGCATGCTGTGGGGCGTGCTGGCGGCAGTGCTGGCCGCGGCCGAGGGCCTGCCGGCGGACGCGGACGCCCGCCAGCGGTCGCATGCCTTCCTGGGGGGCGCCTGCCGGCATCTCGAGGCCGGCCAGGCGAAGCACATGCAGCAGACCATCCAGGCCAACCGCGCGCAGGTGCCCCCGCCCCCTCCCTCTGCCGCCGGCCTGTATATCGAGCGCCTCTGCCCCTGCTCTGCGATGCATGCACGAGCAGCGACGTGCCGCGGCAACATGCTGCAAGGGACGTCTCTGACTCATCTATTAGTCGCCGAGTGCAGCAGGTCACGGCCTGCGTGCGGCCCCGAGCTGACGGCAGCCCGCGGTGGGGGCGCAGGCGAGCCTGGGGGGCGCACCCTCCCGCCGTGCGCAGGTGCAGGCGTTCCTGCGGCTGCGGGAGAAGGACGCCGGCCCCCTGGATTTCGATGCGCCGGGCGGCGCCGACACGACTTGGCACCGCGTCTGGCTGTGCTTGCGGGCGGGCTTCCGCCAGGAGGCTGTGGAGGCGCGGCCCCGCCTCTCAGGGACGGCAGCTGGCAGTCAGCTGGCTGCATGCACCCCAGGGGGCACTGGGGGCCTGCGCTTTGCAGAGTGCTTCATGCGCATTGGACGTGTGTTTTGTGGCCATCGGAAGCTTACGTCTAAAGCAGGATCACTACGGAAAAGTTGTGTGCAAGATGAGGCGCAGGCGGCATGATCTGCCAGGGAAAGCCTGTCCTCAACGCTCTTTATTGCGGGCACTAGTGCATGAGGCTGCGAGGCGTTGTTGCGAGAGCCGCCTTTCTGTCGCTCACAGCGCAGCAGCTGTCCTCTCGTCGGGCGGGCAGCCTCCCGGTTGAACTGACGCAGGCTCCGGGAGCAAGCGTTCCAGTTCCCTAGCGCAAGTGGCATGCTTGTTTCTGTGGACGCATGGGCCCAGCCGCTGGGTGCGCCTGCAGGAGGCGAAGCGGGCGCGAGACGCGCCCATGCTGCTCGGCCGCAGCTTCGGCCAGCTGCTGGGCGAGTGGGTCGATGGCGGTGGGCGGCTGACGGCGCAGGCGGCGTCTGATGTTGCTGAGGTGCCCCTTCCCCCATTGTGGCCCTCCTGAGTGCACCATGGCACTCTGCCTGGCCAGCTGCCTGCGGGGCCACTGGCAAGCGGGACCAACGGAAGCCGACAGGCAGCTGGCCGGCGTGTCCTCAACCCCCGCCGCGGCAGTGCCGCTTCTCAGCCAACATGCTTCTCGAGCTGCCCCAGCTTGGAGCCCCTGAGAGGCACACAGCTTGGAGCCTCTTGAGAGGCACACAGCCCGCCCTGACAAGCGGCGCGGCTGTCGCAGGAGTGCGAGCGGCAGCGGCTGGGCGCGGAGCGGGGCGCCTGGGGCCGGGCGGGCTTCCGCTACCGCTTTGCCGCGCACGCGCTGCTGGCCGGCGACCGGCGGGCGGTGGACGTGCTCATGCGGGTGCGTGCGCGCCTGCAGCAGTGAGGCTACGCTCCAAGTGGCACTACACTGGGGCTCTGGGGAAAACTGGCCGTCGGTGTATGGGTTGCGTGCATCCCCAAGTCACAGAGCTCTTCCGGGGTGACAGCTGATATGGTGGTGGTCCGAGCCCTTTCCCGCTCACGAGCTGCAACTCCCTGCAACACGGCGGCCTGGAAGGCTTGTCACTGGCTGCCTCATGCCCTGGCAGCCTTCCTGCACTGGAGTCTCCTCGCCTGCTTGCTTGCTGACGCCCCCCCTG
>BHFV01000573.1:0-14172 GCA_003568905.1 Trebouxiophyceae sp. KSI-1
GGGGGGGGGGGGGGAGGGGGCCCCCCCCCCCCCCCCGGCGGGAGCTCGGCCTGAGGCACGCGCGTGGCCTGCAGGGCGTCACGATCGAGCAGGCGACCGCGATCGTCGCCGAGGCGACGCTGCCGACCGCCGAGCGCGTGGCCGCGCTGGAGCAGGGCTACCGGCGCGCCCCTGGCCGCCGCCCCGCCCCGAGCCCGCCCCCCCCGGGCGGCGGCCCGGACCTGCCCGAGTGAGTCCGTGTCCAATCGCAGGGCGCTGCGCGAGGAGGTGGGCGGCTTCCGCGCGACGGCGGCGGCGGCGGCGGAGGCGGCCGCCCGCAGCGAGGCCAACCGGCTGCTGCGCGAGGAGGAGGCCGGGCGCGAGCGGCCGTCGCCGCTGGAGGCCTACCTGGAGCTGCTGGCGGCCAGCGGCGAGGCGGAGCTGCGCGAGGGGCTCATGGGCATGGGCACCGCGCCCGACGTGCCGCGCCTCTTCCGCTGCGCCGGCCGCGTGCGTCCCTCGCCGCCTGGCCGGCCGGCCGGCTGCCGAGAGGGGGGCGGGCGGCGGCCTGACGGCTTCCGCCCGGCTGCGGCCGCCCGCAGGTGCGCAACAAGCAGCTGAGCAAGCGGGAGACGGAGAAGATGGTCAAGGAGATCTGGCGGGAGAAGGTGGCCGAGATGCAGGGCGGCCGCCAGACGGAGCTGGCCGAGTTCGTCTTCCAGTTCCTGCAGAAGCGCGTCGGCATCGTGGCGGCCGTCGTCGAGGTGCGGCAACAGGGGAGGGGGGCCGCCTCCCCGCTCTGCTTGAGAGTGAGCGCCTCGCTGTGCCCCCCGCGCCCGCAGACGGGGTACAACCTGCTGCACGCGCTGTGGCGCTACTCGTACGACGCGGACTGCGCGCTCTTCCTCAAGATCCTGAAGGGCGAGGTCAAGGAGGACGTCTACCTGCAGTCGCTGCAGCTGCAGGCGCGCCGCTGACAAGGGCTCCCCTTGCACGCCTCGGCCGCCACCGCCCGCCCCCCCCCTCGACCCGTCCGCGCGCGCCCGGCAGGCGGACCTGGAGGCGCTGTTCCTGGCGCTGGACCGCACGCTGCACGCGCCCGGCGCCGGCCTGCTGCCCAAGGCGGAGGTGGCGACCGGCCTGGCCGCCTTTTTCCGCGTCGGCCAGCCGGGCGGCAAGTCGGCCGAGCGGCTCGAGGCGCTGCTGCGCGCGCTGGACGCGGACCGCGAGGGGCCGGCGCTCGCGTACCGGGGGCTGTTCGACGAGGACCGCGACTTCAATCAGGGTCGCGCCCCGCCGCCAGCCTGCGGCCTGGCTGCGGCCCGGGGGAGGGCTGCTGAGCCCCCCCCCCCCCCCCCTCTGGCACACACAGGCGAGTTTGCCGAGGCGGTGCGCGAGCAGTTCCTGGCCGAGCGGCTCGAGTTCTTCCGCGAGCTGCAGCGGCTGCTTTACGAGGAGGCGCTGAACGAGGAGGCCGCGACCAAGCCGCAGCTGGTGGCCGCGCTGCGCAAGGCCGACCCGGAGGCGGACGAGAAGGGCGCGTGGCGGGTCGCCAACGAGGCCTTCCCGCCGGGCGCCGAGAGCCAGCCGATACGCGCGCTCATGAAGCGGCTGCAGGCGGGGGCCGCGCGGCGGGAGCGCGACTCCAGCGCCAAGCTGTCGATCGCGCCCAAGCTTGGCAAGGCGCGCCCGCCCCCAGCCACTCCCCCCACGCGCCGCCCACCACGACCCGGCCTCCAGCGCGCTTGCTTGCTTTTGAAACGCGCGCCCTGAGCGGAGGCCCCCTGCGGGTTGGCCCAGCAGGGCAAGACGCTGACGCCGGCGGCCGCGGCGGCGACCAAGGCCCGCCCAGCGCCCTCCAAGGCCGCCGGCGCCATCCAGGACGCGGTGGAGGCGGTGCGCCGCAGCCTGGCGGGCACCGCCCCGCCGCGGCCGGCGCAGCAGGGGCCGCCCGCACGCTCGCCGCAGGCCACGCTCAGCAGGCCGCCGCCGCCGCAGCCGCCGCCGCAACCGCCGCCGGCCGGGCAGCCGGAGCCCGGCGCCGGCCTGGAGGGGCAGCGCTCGCGGGTGCCGCGCGGTCTGGGGGCCACCATGTAGGAGGCTGCTGCCGCGCTTGATGGCTGTCCTGCCAGCTGCTGCGGCGGCCGGCTGCCAGCGGGCAGCTGGAGGAAGCTCCTGCCAAGAGAAAAAATCCATGTGCAGCCTACTCACACCTACGCAATCAGATCCGCTTTGAATGCACCGCGGTGCGCCGCTCGGCGGCCGGCCCAGGCTAGCAGCGCGCGCGACTGGCGGCGACGGGCAGGGCCAGGCGGCTCGCCCGCGATTGGCCAAGACCAAGCGCAATCAGAGGACGAGCCCGAGTTTCGAGGAGGGATTCTTCGCTCCGTACAGGCCTTCGCCGCTCGCCAACGGTGCGTTGTCAGGTTCCGCGCGGGCAGCGGGCCCCGCCCTTGAGTTGGCGTTGCGCCCTGTCCCAAAGCTCAGCCCTCACACCTCCCAGTCTGGCTGCAGCAGACGGAATGGGCTGCGTGTCGAGCAAGGAGGCGGCGGCCAAGGAGGATGGCCGCGCCAATGGCGCGCACGCCGAGCCGGGCGCCAAGGTGCGCAGCCGCATGCCATGCCAGCTGCGCCCAGGATCCTGTGCCCCGTGCCTGCCGAGCACTGTGCAATGATGCCGGAGCAATCCGGTGATCGATGACAGGGCGTGTCGGAGCCTGGGGCGCAGCCTCTGCGGCCCTGGAGTCCTGCCCCCGAATGGCAATCGGCGCCGGCGCGTCCGGGAGCGCCTGTGCCGCGCTGAGTCGGGTTCGCGTGCGCGATGCAGGACGCCGCACAGCCAGCCAGCCCCTCGCGCAGCAAAAGCGTCAGCAGCAGCGCCGTGCTGGGCAAGACGACCGAGGTGGGCTGCCGCGCATGATGTCAACGGCCGTCTCGCCTGCCGCGCTTTGTGCTGGCCGCGCGGGTGCGCGGGGCGGGGCAGGGTGCCGCTGGTCGCCCGCTGACCCAGTCGCGGGTCGCGTGCAGGACGTCACGACGCTGTACTCGCTCGGCAAAGTCCTGGGCCGCGGGCAGTTCGGAACAACGCGGGAGGCGGTGGAAAAGGCGACCGGGCAGAAGTACGCGTGCAAATCGATATCGAAGCGCAAGCTCATGTGCGACCTGCCAGCCCCCAGCCGTTGTTGCGCTGCAGGTGGGAGGCTGCCTGCGGGTGCTGAGGCCGCCAGGCCTGCCACTGTCGCAGCAGCGCGGAGGACATCGAGGACGTGCGGCGAGAGGTGCAGATCATGCACCACCTGAAGGGGCACGCCAACATCACACGGCTGCGCGGCGCGTACGAGGACAAGAATTCGGTGCACCTGGTCATGGAGCTGTGCTCGGGCGGCGAGCTGTTCGACCGCATCGTGGCGCAGGGCCACTACACGTGCGCCCCCTGGACCCGGCCGGGCAGGCAGGCCGACCGCCGGGTGGAAGGGCGGCGGCTCAGCCGGCCGTCCGCCTGCCGCGCGCAGGGAGAAGGACGCGGCCTCGCTGGTGCGCACGATCGTGGGCGTCGTCGCGCACTGCCACTCGCTCGGCGTCATGCACAGGCGCGCAGCCAGCCTGTCACCGCCGACAGCGCCTGCAGGCCCCGCGGCCGGCCCACTCACCAGCATCCGCCACCGGCCCCCCCGCGCAGGGACCTGAAGCCGGAGAATTTCCTGCTGGCGGACGGCAGCCGCGACGCGCCGCTCAAGGCGACCGACTTTGGCCTGTCCGTCTTTTACAAGCCGGGGCAGGTGTTCACCGACATCGTCGGCTCCGCCTACTACGTCGCGCCCGAGGTGCCGGCCCGCAGCCCCGGGGCAGGGCAGGGGGGGCGGGTGTCTGTCGTGGGGCGGGCGCGGCCGCCTGAGCCCCCCGCCCCCCGCCCGGGCAGGTGCTGCGGCGGCACTACGGCCCGGAGGCGGACCTGTGGTCGTGCGGCGTCATCCTCTACATCCTGCTGTCGGGCGTGCCGCCCTTCTGGGGCGAGACGGAGCAGCAGATCTTCGACGCCATCCTGAAGGGGCACATCGACTTCCACTCGGCGCCCTGGCCCAACATCTCGCAGGGCGCCAAGAGCGCCGTGCGCGCGATGCTCACCCAGGCGCGCCCCGGGCGGCGGCCGGCCGGGCGGGCGGCGGCAGCAGGCGGCGGCCATGCGACCCTGAACCCTCCGCCCCGCCGGACTGCAGGACCCGAAGAAGCGGGCGACCGCGCAGGAGATCCTGCAGCACGAGTGGATGCGCGAGAACGGCAGCGCGTCCGACCAGCCGCTGGACAACGTCATCCTCAACCGCATGCGCGGCTTTGCGGGCATGAACAAGCTGAAGAAGGAGGCGCTCAAGGTGATCGCGACCGCGATGTCGCCCGAAGAGATCGCCGGCCTGCGCGCCATCTTCCAGGTGGGCGGCCGGCAGTGGCTGTCCCTCCCCCCTTCCTAGCGGCTGTCGCCACAGCCGCCTCTTTCCTCGTGGGGAGCTCACGCGAGATTGGCGGGGCCGCCCGCTGCAGGCCATGGACACGGACAACAGCGGCACCATCACGGCGGACGAGCTGCGCGAGGCGATGAGCAAGCAGGGCAGCAGCCTGATCCAGGAGGAGCTGCAGCGGCTGCTGGAGAGCATCGACGTCGACGCGACCGGCAGGTGTGCAGGCCCCCCCCCCCCCCTGCCGGCCGGCCGGCCGGCCAGGCTGCGGCGGGCGGGGCGGCCCGGCTGAGCGGCGGGCGGGCGGCGCGGCTGCAGCATCGACTACGGCGAGTTCCTGGCGGCGACCGTCAACCTGAGCCAGCTGGAGAAGGAGGAGAACATGTACAAGGCCTTCCAGTTCTTCGACAAGGACGGCTCCGGCTACATCACGCGCGACGAGCTGGAGGAGGCGCTGCGGGTGCGCGGGGGGAGCACCGCCGGCCACACTCCCTCCCAGGGAGGGGGGCCATGGGCTGCCCGTGCTGAGCGGCACCCGGACTGGCCGGCGCGCAGAACGTGGGCGGCACCAGCCAGAGCATCCAGGAGGTGCTGGCGGAGGTCGACAAGGACGGCGACGGCCGCATCGACTACGACGAGTTCTGCGTCATGATGCGCGGCGGCGAGGCCGCGGGCGAGCTGGGCGCCAAGAAGAGCGGCCTGCGCAAGGGCGCCCTCTGAGCCTGTGTCGCTGACGCCAGCAGAGGGGGGGGCGTGCCGGAGCCGCGGCAGACTCGGGTGCAAGCACCGGGGCGCGTGCCCGAAGCGCACCGCCCAGCCCCCCTCTTCGCGAGGGTCGCGGGCAGGCGGCCTGCGCTGGGCCCCCTGCCCTGGCCGCAGCACTGCTCTGCTGCGCTGCGCCCGTGCGGAGGCCGCCGGCCGCCCGAGTCCGCTGTGTCGGAGGGAACCGAACTGCACACAGTCGCGTGCGCGGGCCGCCGCCCGCTTGCGAGTCGTCTGTCCAGCCGTCCTGCGCGAGTGTGCTCCCCATTGCCGAGTGCATTGCTGCCGAGGTCTCCTGCTGACTTTCACAATATCAGTGTGTGCGAATTTCACGGGGCAAAGCCCCCGTAAGAGCAGCAGCCAGTCCTACGAGCCAGTGTGCAAGCTAGGCTGCCGCAGCCGTCTCAACGTCGAGCAGGTGGCCCAGCCGGGTCAGCACGGCGGCCGCCTGCCGAGCGTCCAGGTCGGCGAGGCCCGGCGGCGGCCGAGCCCCTTCGCCGCCAAGCAGCGCCTCCGGCCAGTGGGCGGCGTCGTACCTGCGCCCGCCGGCAGCTCAGATCCAGTCCCAGGCGCCGCGACCGGCTGGCTGCGCACGGGCGCATGGGGGGGGGGCAGGGCACGCGCCAGTCCTGCTCGAGGCCGGCGGCCGCCCTGCCGGCGTGGTTGAACTGGCCGCTGGACAGCGTCGGGCACAGCGCCGCCAGCCAGCGGCGGAAGGAGTCGCCCGACTCCTGCTCGAGCGCGCCGCACAGCCGGCGGAACCAGAAGCTGCCTGCGGGTGCGGGCGGCGGCAGGTCAGCCGCTGGGGCGCCTGCTCAGCGCGCGTCCAGGCAGCGAGGAGGGGGCTGGGCGGGGGCAAGGCGCGCCCACGGCCACGTGCGCCAGCTCCTCGGCCGAGATGCGGTCGACGATGGCGGCGCTGCGGTGGTCCGGCAGCGACATGAGCCGCTCGGTCAGGCGCGGCCCCGCGTCCAGGCCCCGCGCCTCCTGCGCGCACGGCACCAGCACCAGCCGCCCCATCACGTCGCCTGCAGGCCGCCCACGCCGCCGTCAGCTGCGGGCACGGCGGGCCGTGCTGGGCAGTCCTGCGCGCAGGCAAGCCGGCGGGCGCACCCGCCGACAGCTGGGACCCCTCCCACAGCATGTCGTGCGCCGGCAGCTCGCCGTACGCGTGGCCCAGCTCGCGCAGGCGCTGCAGGCACCAGCCGAGGTGGCGGCTCTCGTCGTCCGCCACGTGCGCAAAGTCGCGGTAAAACGCCTGCGGGCGGCCGGCGCCAGCCGGGTCTGTCCACCGAGAAGCTGAAGCGTTGTTGACCTCTGCCGCCCATTTGGATGCCTCCAAGCCAGCGCCAGCCAGGCAGCTGCTCAATGAGGGCTTGTTCCTTCCAAAATGACCTTGCCAGCCACGGGAGCGCCGGCAGGTAAAGCGGAAAGGGGTTTGCTCTTGGGTTCGGTATTCATCCCCTGGGCCGAAGAATGCATGCCCAGGGGCCAAACTTCTGCGACCCTGGCTCCTCACTCCCATCCCCTTCCCCTCTGCTTGACAGGGCGCACGTGTGGCAAGCCAGCGCCAGAGAAGCGGGCGACAGTGTCCCAGGCCAGGTCGATGGCATTGAGCTCCACATGCGTCAGGTTGAGTAGCATGTAGACGGCCAGCGGCAGGCCTGACTCCTTCGGCTTGGGCACCTCCTTGGCCGGCACGCGCTGCACCGACGGGTGGGCACCCCTCCTCACCCACCCAGGCCAAGGATGATGTGGGCAGTTGAAGCGTTGGAAAAGCTGCGCACCTTTGGCAGCTCAGGCCTGGCCGGCGCGTCGGGCGGCTCTGCGCGGCCTATCGGTACTCCACCGCGCACGAAGCGCCGCCAGGCGGCATGCGTCAGCGCAATCTTCTGCTCGGGCGCAGCCGTGCGCAGCACCAGGACGGCGCACTCGGCAAGGCTGTCTGGCAGCTGCAGCTCCTCATCAACGCGGCCAGAGGTGCTAGGCTGCACCACAGCAGCAATTTTCCTGAGCCGCCTGTTGCAACCTTGCAAGGCAGCGCTCAAAGCAAGAACCCCACGAGCACAGGCGCGCACCTCCTCTGCTCCATTTTCACCCCACTGCCAGCGCAGGTCGGCCTCCTGCGCCCGCCACCTGCAGCGCATGGCGTGGCGCAGAAGTCGGTGAGCTTGCATGGCAAGCGCCTGACATTCTGTGGACAGGACAGATGAGAAGGGGCCCTGCCGGTTGAGATCGAACGGCCCGGCGCCTAGCTGAGAGAGCGCCGCCTTGTCGCGAATCGATATCGATTGTTTTTGTTTTTGGGCCTTGCCGGGCCGCTTCTCTTCTTGGCCAACCGCACGTGCCCGTGCAGCGCTGCTGATCACGCGCACGCCCAGACAGAGCGGCTGGTTCACCCTGCCGCGCGTCGGATGCCGCAGGCGATCGAAAGCAAGCCCCACAGCTGGTGTGCGCCCTGAGCAAGCGGTGGCGGCGGCTGCACCTAGACAGCGGTATCCGAACACGGATACCCACGCGCGCATGTGGCAGATGTTCGAAGTGGCAGCCCGCTGCCGTCTGCCGCCGCCCGCTGCGAGGGCGGCGGCAGGGCTTGAAACATGGCATGTGGCAGGGCATGCCCGGGTGTCGTTGCTGTCGACCCCCACTGCGAGCTGCTCCCGTCAGTGCACCCTCCCCTCGACCAGTCCTTCGCCGGCCAGCTGCTTGCCCCCTCTGCTTCCGTGCCCCTCCCACGGTGCAGCACCTACCACCAATGGTTCGCCTGCTCTGCTGGCCAGTGGGTGTCCCCTCACCCTGCCCCGCCAGTGCTGCAGTCATCTGGCGCAGCCACCCTTGGCTGCTACTCCCTCTTTGTCGTGCACGGGCAGCGTTCTGCTCCCTGTTCCTTATGGCCTTGCGGCTCCAATCGTCATCATCATCTCTTTGAGAGCTCGCTCACTGTGCGCTGAGTTCAACTGCCACAGCACGCGCACCCTAGGCATCAGGCTTCGGCTCATCACATTGCTCGTCAAGGCAAGGTCAGAACAGGCAGGTTGATCGGCAGCCAACAACAGCTGCAGTGTTGTTCATCAAGTATGACAGAGGGGCGGGTCGCGACACTGCAGCCATCCACTAGTGTACAAACCCTGCCGCCTTCACGCGTCCTCTTCGCCCTCGCTGTCGCTCCACACGATGACCAGGTCGGACCGCGGCGTGCCGGCCAGGCCCGGCGGGAACCACAGCAGCTCCTGGCCGTCCCTGTCCCCGGCTGCCGGCTGGCCACCGCCGGCCGCCGCCGCCGCCGCGGCCTCGTGGCGCGTTGCCAGGGCCGCCATCTCGCTGGAGGCCGCGCTGCTGCCCGTGCTCCTGGCGCTCGGCACCCGCCTCCCGGCAGGGCTCCTCACTGCCGGGCTGGACGGTGCCGCGGCGGGACTCGACTGCCCCCCGGCCATTGTTGGCGACCTGCGTGGCGGCGCGCTGTCAGGGCAGCAGGAGGCGGCCGAGAGCGCGGCCTGCCTGCAACTGCCATGGGTGGCTGTGACAGCCCACCCTGTTGGGCCGGGCAGGCTGTCGGGGGCCAGCGGCGCCGGGCTGTGCCGTGCGCTGGGCGGGCGCGCCCGGCGCCTCGTGTGCGCCTGCTGCGGGGGGCCGGCCGGCGGCTGCGCCCAGGCGGCCAGCGGCGCCAGGACCAGGCCGCCCGCAGGGCTGCAGGCTGCCTGCAGCTGCTGCCCCAGCTGCGCCCGCATCTCCAGCCTGCGGGCCGACCGACGGCTTGGGCAGATCGCGATGGCAGGCCGGCGGCTGCAGCGCCTTGAGGCAGCGGGAGGCGGAGGCGCGCCCGACCAGGCTGTCCCAGGAGACTTGCGGCGGCGCCAGGTGGGCCGCGCCGACGTGCGCCAGGTGCAGGCCGGCGGCCGGCAGCAGGTGGGGCAGGCTGTGCGGGTGTGCGAGCAGGCGGCCAGGGCTCCAGGCGCTGGCAGCCTGCAGCGGCACGGCCGCCCCTCCTCGGCTCCCTCGCCCCGGCAGGGGCGCCGCCGCGACCGGGCTGCAGGCGGCGTGCCTCACCGGCGGCTGCGCGTGCCACTGCGGCTGGTGCACCCACACGCCCGGCCACGGCTGGCTCAGGCCCGCCACGCCCGGCGGCAGCAGCCAGCCGCCCGGAGCGCTCGGCGCGGACTTGCTCCTGCCGAGGTGGGCGCGCGTCTGAAAGGAGGGCACCCCCTGCAGGCCGGCCACGGGCGCTTAGGGCTCGTCCCTGCACTGGCGGTGGGCAGCATGGCAAGCGTTCCGCCAGGGACTCGAGAGCACCTGCGGCCGCGCAGCGCTGGCCCAGCGGCGGCGGGGCCTCGTGGCTGCGCCCGCATCCTGCCGAAGGGGGCGAGTCCACGCGGCTGTCAGCGCGGCTGTGGCCGCCAACAGCACTCGAGCCCTGGCCATGCTCTTGCGCGGTGCTGCGTACCTCGCCGCCCGTCTGCCAAGCGCCTCGCCTCGTACTGGGCGGAGAGCCGGCCACACGCGGAGATGGCCACGGAGCCGGCGGCTCCGCGGGCGTCTGTGCCGCCCCCCAGTCGGCGAGCATGGCCGCCCACCCCTCTTCGGCCGCCCACCCGTCCGAGTCGCTGCGGGTGCTGGCCGCCGAACGTGCGGGGCTGGGCGGCAGCGGGACGGTGGCGGCAGCGGCCGCCTCCGTGCTGAGAACCTGCTGCCAAGCCGACAAGTCACTTCCCGGCCGAGTGCAATGCGTCCCAAGTATGCAAGCGCTCAGGAGACACCTGCATGTCTCGCAGGGGACAGAGGGAGCAGCACCTTCTCGGCCGCGCTGGCGGGTCGCCCGGCGCCAAGGCCCGGCGGCGCCTCCAGCCGGGCCTCCTCCTCAGGCCTTTCAGGCCGCCCCTGGCAGTCCTCCATCGGACGTTCGAGTGGCTCGCCTGTCTTTGGACTGTGCAAGCCAGCGCAGCTGTCCCGGGGGGCAGACCGCCGGCTGCTGCTGCGCGGCCTTTTGTGCTGCGTCTCGCGCGGGGCCTGCACGAGGCACGTGGCTCAGAAAGCAGTGTCGTCCAAAAGCGACGTGCTCTGTAGTGCAGATAGCACAAGCAGCCACCTGCAGCTTCTCCTGGAAGAGGCGGCTGGCCTGCTGCCTGGCCTGGCCCGCCTGTCGCTCGTACTCCTTGCGCAGCTGCGCAGCAACACACTTAGGTTCAGGCGCAGGCCTCTCGGCCGGGGGCCAAGGCAGTGCGGGTGAGTGGCGGACGTCGTGCAGGGCTGCCAGCTCGTTCAGAGTCGCCTCTGCCTGCACCCACACGCATACCTCGTATCCATGCTGTGAAGCAGGGGTGCAAGTTGCTGACAACGGGGGCGTCAAGGGCGGACCGTGAACCTGGCGTCAAAAGCGCGCTGCAGATACGATGCCAGCAGCTCGCACTCGCCGGTCTTCTCCACAGCTGCCACAATCTGCTCCACGTCGTGCTGGGCTGGAGCCCTTCTCAGCCGTTGCAGCAGCTCCCTCAGCCGCCCCTGAGCAGCACGCCACGATGTGGGCTGCGGCTTTGGTGAAGTGCGTACACCAGATGCGAAGGGGCGCACGGCGCGTATGCGAGAGCGCCGCACCTCTCTGGGCGAGCCGGTCGCTCGCATCCCGCCAATCCTGGGTTTGAATCCCTTGCGTCCAGGATGGCGGAGTTTCGACGGCAATTGCTGCCAGCACTGCCGCTGGCGGTCTCCAAACCGCGGTGTACGAGGAGAAATGAGCAGTGAGTAGCACCCAGCCCCGAAACGCGGCAGGTCTTTCCGCGATGTCGGTGCGGCAGTATGGGGGAACCGGTCACGGCAGTGCGAGGCTGGTGACAGTGCGCTGCAAACGAGATCACGGTCACAGCTTGCGTGAATTCAGCCTCGCAAAATCACAGGCGCGCGCTCGGCGAAACCTTGGCAGCGAGCGCGCGCTCGCCCCTGCGCGCAAGGTTCAGAAGTCCTTCTCCTTCTTCTGGGCGCTCCAATATGCAGAGAGGTACTCTGATGCTCCGGCAGCTTTGTTGCAGGGTGAGTGGCCAATCAATCGTGCGGCAGAAGCACAAGGGAAGGCAGTGGGCAATTGAAGTGCCATCCCAGTGTGAGCACGCTTGTCAGCTCCCATGACAGCTTTCCTGGCCCGGACTCACGGACAAGGCCTGCAGTTACATTCAACACTTGCAGAGGTCACAGCTGACAGCTGATGTATGGCCTTCGTATGCTGCGGGGGAGGGCTGGCCGTGCAGGCAGCAGGGAGACCGCCACTCCCACTGACATCACACCTGCTTTCACTCTAGCTTGCAGCCCGCCTTTGCCCCGGCGATCTGGTTAACTTTCGCCGAGCTTCAGCACCGATTCCTCATCTTGCATCGCTTTTCGCCTGCTGTGAAAGTGGCCAGCGCGGAGCGAAACAGCGGCTGTGGCCTGGCCAGAGGGATGCCAGGATCGTGTTCATAGCCACGCTGGCCTGCAGCGGTGGTGGAGGGCCAGCAACATGCAGTCGACCGGTTTCTCGGCATCAAAGCCGCCGCAGCAGGGTACGGTTCTGCTTACTCTGGCTGAGTATGTCAGTTCGATGGCAATTGGTAATTGCCAGCTGGATCAGCAAGTTCAACCTGCACGGCATGCCTCGCCGGGCGTCCCCAATGTTGGGGACTGCATGCTCAGCAGTGGAGCTGCCCCGCTGCCGCAGTTCAGCCGGCGCCCGCTGAGGCCAGCGGCACGGACGCCTTCAAGGCGTTGCTGGTCGGGCCGGGCAGTGGCCAGATGAACCTGCGAGCGGTGCGGCCCCTGCTTCCCCTGCTGCCCAGAGCCACTGTCACTGCCTCTTTCACCACACCTCTTTCACCACACCTCGGCCTGGCAGCAGGTCAAGGAGCGGGCGCTTGCGCTGCGCCGGTCGCTGGAGGAGTTCATCGACATCCTCAGCCTGCACCCGGAGCGCCTGACCTGGTGCTGCCACCGCCCTCGCCGGCCGCAAGCACCCGGCGCGTGGCGCCTCACTGTGCTTTGGCCGCGGCAGGGAGGACTCGCTAGAGCGGTTTGGCGTGATGGGCGTGCGGCACCAGCAGCTGCAGGAGCAGCTGCGGCCGGTGCTGCGTTTCTATGCGGCCCACCCGAAGGCCGTCAACCAGTCCAACGCAGGTCGACTGCTTCCCCACGCAGAGCCCGTGGCTGCAAGCGAGGGGCTCCCCTGCTCATGCGCTGCGGGTGCCGTGCGTGCCGCAGACCTGCTGCCGGTGCTGCTGTCGACGATGAAGCTGCCGGAGATGGAGGCGGAGGAGCAGGAGCTGCTGCGGGCGGGCGGCGGCGCTCGAGCGCAGCAGTCGGCCGAGGACCTGCAGGCGCGGTGCCGGGCCAAGGGTGCTGTGCGAGCAGATCAGCGGCAGTGTGGAGCGTCGCAGCGGCTGAGCGCGCTGTCATCGAGGCGCTGCAGGCCGCGATCCGCGCGTTCAACACGCTGGTGGACGGCGTCACGCAGGCGGGCGGTCGTGAGGCGGGCGTCCTGAACCCCAAGGCACGCGCCCTCCCGGCACCCGCCAGACAGGGACAGGGGGCTCGCAGCGAGCGGCCTGACTCGGCCTCGGTGGGGTCGGCAGGGCGCGCTGCGGCAGTCGCTGGCGCAGGAGCTGCGGGCGGCGGTCAACCGGGCGGCAGACGGCTCCTCGCGGGCGCGCCCCGACCCCCCCCGGCTGCCGCCGCCCAGCGCCCGCGGACGGGGCTCACCCGCTGATCTGCATGGCAGGCGGCCGCCGAGGAGGCGCCCAGCCAGGAGCGGGACGCGCTGGTGGCGGCGGCCCTGGGCCAGCAGCGCCGGTGACGTGCCGTGTGCATGGGGGCTTGCCTGCTGCTCGGTCTTGCTGCTCGGTTTTCCTGTCCTGTCGACTTGCACAGGCTGCTGGCCGCTGCGGCTGGTTGGGCTCAGCGATCTGATTTGGGCACAGCAATCCGATTCGGAAACAAAACACGTCCGCTCGTTCTCGCACACCTCGGCAAAGCATTGTTTCCCCGATCCAGAAAACGCATCTCGGTCGCCGGCCGGCGGCCGGCGGTGGTGGTACAGCAGCGCGCTCGCCGCCCCTCCTCGTCTCTCTGCTGCGCCGCGCCGTGGACGGGCACGGCAGCGCCCTCTCTCCTGTGCGACTCTCGAACCGGAAAAGCGGGGTCGGCGCACAGGCCCGCCCCCCGCGCCGCCCAGCTAGTCGCCGGCCGCCGAGTCGGGCGCGCGCGACAGCGGCTCTCTGTCGCCCGGCCGCGCCCGCAGCCGGCCGGCGGCGGTGCCCGGCCGCGCGAGGGGCTCGCCGCCCGCGTCCTCCGCCGCGGCGGCGCCCCCGCCGGCGCCCGCCTCGGACAGGCGGCGCGCGCGCAGCGGCCACAGGCGCTTGCGGCGGCGGAGGGCGGCGCCGCCGGCGGCCAGCAGCAGCAGCGCGCCGCAGCAGAGCAGCAGGATGCCGTACCTGCAGGGGGCGGCGACACGCCCGCGCGTGAGCCTCCCCCGGGGGGCGGGCAGGGCACCAGGGTGTGGCAGCGAGGGGGGCGAGGCAAGGGGCGGCGCGCCAGGGCAGCAGGTCGCCCCTGCCCGCGCCCGGCGGCCGGCTCTCGGTGCGCGTCGGCGGCGGCCCGCCCGGCTCGGCGGTCACGTCCAGCGCCTTGGTGGTGCGCCCCAGGAAGCGGTCGGGCTGCGCCGCGAGCAGGCCGATCGCGTCGTCCGCCGACAGGTTCTTGACCGCCAGCTGGGCGGCCACCGCGTCCGCGCTGCTGTTGGCCGGCAGGTCCAGCCCCAGCGTGGCCGTCACGTTGAGCAGCAGCACGCGGCGCGCGACCTGGGTGATGCCCGTCACGTTGACGTCGCGCGCGGTGATGTTGAAGGCGGCCGCCGTGTCGCCGCTCACCAGGCGGCGCAGGATGAGCGGGCCGCTCGCGTTGACGCCGACCTGCGGCGGCAGGCGGGGGGCGGGTCGGCCGCCGCAGGGGGGGAAGGGGGGGGGGG
>BHFV01000574.1:0-20358 GCA_003568905.1 Trebouxiophyceae sp. KSI-1
CCCCCCCCCGCCGCTGCAGCCGACCCACCGGCTTAGGGGGGCGTTTCCGTGCTGCAGCCTGGCATTGTCGCCAGGGAGCATGCCTGACATGCCGGGCTGGCGCTGCTGCCTGCTCCGCCACAACCGGCAGAGAGGCGCGAGCGTGCACACCAGCAGCCTCCGGCAGCCCACCCTGCTCCCCCGCTGCCCACCAACCTGCATGCGTCCATGCCAGCGGCCCAAACGGTGCATCCGCCGGGGGGGCTGAAGCGGTCGAGCCTTTTGAGACGCCGAGCTGCTGTTCAGGGCGCAGGGTTATAAATAAATAAATAAATAAATAAAATAGCCGGTGCGCTGAAGCTGGGCTGACGCCAGAGCCCGGCGCTGCCTCCCGTCCCGCAGGCCGGGCAGCGCGCCAGTGGCCGCCGGGCTGATCGAAGCCGTGACAGCTGACGGCACGGCGCACCTGCTGCGGACGGCCGTGAGGGAGGTTTCGGCCGAGGCAGCCGCCGGGGCGGTGGCACCCGCCTCAGCGGCCGGCGCGGGCGCGCTGCTGCTGGCGGTGGCGGACGCGGACGAGCCGGCGGTGATTAGTAAGCTGCTGCGGGCGCTGCTGGAGGCCCTTCCGGCCGGCCCGCCAGGCGAGCCCGCCTCGCCGATCAGAGCTGCGGATCCGAGAGGCTGGAGCCTGCTTCTGAATTCGAATGATTGGGTCGTATGGGACAGCCTGTGGGAAAGCGGCCGCACTCTGGCAGCTGCTGGGCAGCTGGCAGGGACCGCATGCCAGGGACTGCCCCCAGGCGCGGTTGCAGGATGCCAGCGCCAAGTTGGAGAGGGGAAACATGCGCCTCGTTTCGTTTCGCATGCTGTCCATGTGAGGAGCTGCAGGGACAGCATCCATTCACAGTCAACTCAGCTCATGCTGGTTCCGTGATACACCAGCGGCAGTGGCAGCTGCCTCAACGTGCAGCTGACAGAATCACGTTGCCCGGCGCAGCCGCGGGCCCTGCGCTGCTGGTCCTGGTGGAGAGCGGCGGCATGGCCGGCCCCATAGAGGCCTGGCTGGCGGCGGAGGCGGCCACTCCCCTCGGTCGCCGGCTGCGCGAGACTCGGGTGGCTGCTCCGGAGGCGCCCGGGCAGGCCGCCCTGGAGGCTGCGCTGCTGGGCGGCCTGCGCTGGGCCGCCAGCAACTCGCCGCCGCAGCCCCGACTGCAGGCGCGGCCCCGCCTGCCTCCGGCCCCCTTACCGCTGTAGAACCGCTTCCCTTTGGCGGCTCTGGGCCGTCGATGGCCATGGAGGCTCCCTGGGAGACTCGCCACTGTCCGTTGCAAGTCTGGCTAGAGGCCTGCCGGGCCTTGGGGGCTGGCAATCGACCGCCCAAACGAGCAGCATCCGGGCAGCAGGCGACAGCGGCCCCATCGGCTGTGCCAGCGCGCGCTGACTCCGCCGCCATGCGACGCAGGCGCGGCCGCTGGGGCACCTCGCGGCCGACAGCCTGGCCGCCAGCCTGGCCCGCCTCGCCACCCACTGGACCGCCGGGCCGCAGCACTTTGTGACGGCCTTCAACTGCGCGCTCGCGGCCGCACAGGTGCAGCTGCAGGCGGCTGCCAGGCTGGCCGCCGCCCGCGGCGGCTGGCCCCCCGCAGACTGCCTGGCAGGCGGCGGGCGGCCGCTGCTGCCCGCCGGCTGGGCGGAGGGTCCGGAGCAGGAGGCGCGGCTGCGGCTGCTGGCGGGCGCGCGGCTGCCGGCTTTCCGCTGCGAGGAAGGCGGCGACGCAGGCGCGGCACTCCGGGCCTTTCCTCGCGCTCTTGCCTGCCGGCGCTTGGGCCGCAGCCCTGAGGCTGCACGGGACCCAGCAGCGGCCTGAGGGGCCAGCTGCGTGCTGGTGCGCCTGCAGATGCTGCGGTGCGGAGCTACCTGGAAGCTGCGGGGGCGCGCCTGCCGACGGCCGCGGCCGCCCGCGTGCCCTGGCGGCAGGCCCTGGCCCAGGCGTTCAGCCTGCGCCTGGCGCAGCTGGACGGCTGCGTCGCCGTCAGCCTGCTGGTCAGCGAGCGTGAGGCGGCGCCGCTGCTGCCGAGCACGCCGCCGCCGCCGCTGCAAGCCACGGGAGCGGAGGCGTCCAAGCGCAAGACCACGCCGCTGGGCGAGGCCGGGCAGCTGCCGGCCGCCAAGCTGCAGCGGACGCGGGAGGCGACCGAGCCGCCGTTGTTGACAAAGGCATCTCGCCGGGACGCCGAGGAGCAAGGCGAGGATGCCGGCGCGGAGATGCGGCGGGAGGCCGAAGCGCACACGGCCTGGATCCGCGGCATGCTGGCGGCCGCGGACCTGCGCGGCGCCACGCCAGAGCCTGGCGGCGCAGAGAGAGGCGCGCCCGCCGGCGGATGGAGCGTAGAGCAGGAGCTGGCCGAGGGGCTGCGTTTCCAGCAGCAGCTGCGCGAGCTGCGCGGCGGCTTTTAGTGGAGACTATAGAGAGGAGTGCGAGAGCAGAGAGCGAGCTGAAACCCCCCAAACTGAAATGAACAAACATTTGCAGTCCACCTAATGTAAAACCGATTTACACGTGGTGTTATGGCTTTTGGTGCCCAGCAGGATGCTCTTGCCGGTGAGTCCAGGTCTTGCTCGTCCAATTCTCAACCAAGATCCGACCATCTTGTTATATACTTGCACAGGGATCGGCCTTCTCTCCTCCCCACTTCTCCGACTACGCATTCTTTGCTTGCAGTGGATCTCGATTGCATCGCACTGCGCGCACTGCTCTGGCGCGCGCGCCCGTCTTCGTTCGTTTTACCCCCAGGGCTAGAAAAAACCGCGCTTGTGACTTTTGCAGCAGGCCTGGCTCGTGGCTCGTGGCCCATAGGCGGGGAGCTAGATACTCACCTGCTGTCTCCAAAATAAGGGCCGATGGGGCCACGCGGTCGCCGCGCGCTCTTGACGGGGAGCCTGTTCGCCGCGCTGGCGGGCAGCCTGCAGCGTGCTGAAGGGCAGGCTGCGGCACTCTTCGGCACGACTCAGCAGGGAGACGTGAGTTTTCCAGGCCATCAACTGCGGCCATCAAGCATTGCCGCGGCCGTGTTGGGGATTGAGACATCTCAAATTCCTGGCCGGCCTGTAGGCGACATACTACGCTACCTCCTTTGGCTCTGGCGCCTGCTCGTTCGCCCAGGGCAGCGTGCAGTACAGGTATACAGGGCGCCTGCCCAGAGCCAAATCGAGCCTAAGGGTGCCAACCCACATGCCCATCAACCTGCCTAGAGGCACTCACTCTGTGGACTGCTTGCAGCCCCTGGCTGAGCGGTACAAATCTGATCGTCGCCGTCAACGCCCCTCAGTACTATGGCAGCCAGACTTGTGGCATGTGCCTGACGTATCGCGGCCTGGGCCCCGGCGCGGGAGGTGCACAGTTTCTCTTCAACTGAGCGTGTGAAGCAGCAGCAGGAGGCTGCCGTGCTGCTTGCTGCTGGCATGCCCTGCAATACTTGCAGTGCCTGACATGAGGGCGCCATGGGTGATAAGGCTGACAGCGCCCGGCATGGTTTCGCAGCCAACCCGGTGTCTTCGCTGCCCCAATACGCCATCGTGGGCGACCTCTGCCCCGAATGCAAGCTGGGCGACCTGGACCAGGCGACCAGCGGCGACGGCCGCTGGAAGGTACGCATTCTTATCTCCAACGTCTGCAGAAGGGGCTTATCAGCAGGGGAAAGCTTCCACTCTCTTTTGCTTGGGCCGACTCAGGGGTGCTGGCCGGGCCTGGCTGTTTCCCAACCCCCCGTGCATGCAATGTGACAGGCTGATGAATGCCTTATAAGAAGCTCATGAATGGCTCACAGCGGTCTATTCACGCGCCGGCTGGACCGCAGGTGGCCTGGTCGCCCGTGCAGTGTGCGGTCGGCTCCTCAAACTTCATCTATTCCTTCCAGGGCTCGAACCCGTACTACATCAAGCTGCAAGTTGCAAACACGCGGCACGTCCCTGCAGTCCTCCCTTCCTCACCCCTCCCCGCCTCTAGCAGCGGCCTCTCACATCCAGTGATTGTGAGCCGCCCTGCCAACGCTTGGCAGCATGCTGCATGAAACCTGAGCACCAGGGTCAAGCAGCAGGCCTGACCCAGTAGCCTGCGCTCGGCATCACCCTCGCAGTACGTCTGGCAGCCACAGGAAGGGCAGCACGCTCCGCTGTCGTCAACCCAAGAGAGACTCGGCCGGCGCCTGGCAGGGTGCCCGTGCTGTCCGTGGCCATCCGCTACAACGGCCGCTTCGTGCAGATGAACCGCGTGAGCGACAACTACTTTGTGGCGGAGAACCAGGGCGGCGTCCCCTTCTCGCTGCCGACGCAGCTGGTCATCACCTCCATCCTGAACGACACTGTCACCGACACTCTGGCGACCTCTACGCCAAGCGTACGTAGCTGCCTCCTCCCTGCAGCTGGCGCATCTGCTGCTGCTGCTGCAGTGCTAGCTGCTCCGCGGCGCAAAGAGGAGGGCAGCGGCCGCCCGGCGGCAGTCAGTGCGCCCTTGCTTGCAGAGGGGTCGGCTTAGAGGGGCCAGGGGCGGGCAAGTCGAGCTGCCCTGGCGATGCTCCTCAGCGGCGGCTGCTGCTGAACGGAGGCGAGACATGCATGCCGAGCGGCGCTTGCCACGGCGTCCCTGCCCCTCAGGCCGGGCTGGGACTCGGCCGGTGGCTGCTGCAGGGCAACGTGCGCGGAGCGGTGCAGTTCCCGCTGTCGCCCCGCTGGCCCACGGTCGGCTCTGCCCCCAAAGAGGCCGCGCCGCCGCCGCCGGTGAGGCACCCGCCGCCGCCGGCCGCCGCGGCGGCCGCCGCCAAGCGCCCACCACCACCACCACCCCCATCGAAGCACAGCCCGCCTCCGAAGGCCGCGGCCCACCACCCGCCGCCGCCAGCCAAGAAGGCGGCGTCGCCGCCGCCGCCCACCAAGCGCCCACCACCACCGCACACGGCGTCCGCCGCGGCCAAAAAGGCGCCTGCCTCCCCACCGCCCAGAGCGCCCGCCGGGCCCGACTGCAGCACGCGAGAGGGCGCTGCTGATTCGCGCAGCGAGCATGCAATGCGGCATTCCAGCGGGGTTTGGCAGAGCCGGCTGAGTGCGTGCTGCTGCGCCCGCAGCCGCCGCCGCCCGCGGGCGCCTCGCCTCCGCCCCCGCCGCCGGTGCGCCCTCGCCGGAGCCGCCGCCGCGCGAGCTGCCGCGTCAGCTGCGGCTGAAACCCCGTCTGGAATTCGACGCCCGCTCGCAGGCGAACGCTGCCGGGTCGATCAAGGCGTACCAGCAGTGCGGCGGCGCGGGCGCCGCGTGCGTGGGCAGCCAGTGCCAGGCACGCCTCCTTTCTCTCCCGTCTCTGGTGGCGCCGGGAACAAAGCGCCGCTGCCAGAACGCGTCGCTGGGTCGGGAGGCTCTGCTGCCGCAGCCGGGGCGGCGCTGACTGACGGGCGCTGGTGGGACGCGCGCAGGACGCGCCCTTCAAGGGCAGCAGGTGCGCGCCCTCGGGCGGCCAGCCATTCGGCTGCTCCCGCATCAACAGCTACTACTGGCAGTGCCTGCCGCAGCGGTCGGCGGCCGTGCAGAACGCGCAGATCGAGAGCGTCCGCGGCCTGCCGAGCCCGCCGTCCGGCAGCGCCGAGGCGGCGGCACCCTGCCCGCTGCCCGTCGGCGACAACCTGCAGTGCGGCGGCCTGGCGCGCGCCTCTCTCCTTCTGCGTCATATGAGTGGGTGGGAGGTGGCGCTCTGTTCGGCGTGACAGGCGCCTGGCTGCAGCCGGCAGCTGCGAGTCTGGCGGCGGCGGCGACGGATTGTCGCGCGCACGCACGCAAGCCGCCGCACGCGCGGCCGAGGGGACTTGCATGTGTGCAGGGCGGCGCGTGCGCCAACGGCACCACGGCGCCCTGCAGCGACGCCGCCTGGCCGGACTCCTGCTGCAGCGGGGACGGCTTCACCTGCCGCCGCTTCTCCAGCGCCTACTGGGAGTGCAGGCGCGCCCCTCCGCCAGGCAGCGCTTTCTGAGAGCAAAGGAGGCATCCGGCGCTGTGTTCGGGTCGCTACTCCACAGCATGCGCTACTAGCCCTGCCGCTGCTCGAGGCAGGTTTGCTGTTGGCTTGCTGTGATGGAACGTCTGCTGCCCTTTCTGGCCCCTCGCCACCTGACGGCTCTGCCTGGGACTGCAGGGATACGCCTTTTGCCACCTGAGCCACAAAGCATCCGTGACCGGACAGCAAGTGTGTTGCCAACTGTGTTGCCGGGCGCTGAGAACGCACCCAGTTGCTCGCCCCTGCGTGACTGCTCACCATTGCAAGACTGCACTTCCCCATCCTTGGCTGCCAGCCCTCGTGTGTGCGCCTGTGGCAGAGCCGGTAGAGCCGGTGCCGGCCCGGTGCCAGACCCTTCAGACTTAAATTCACGGCCAGTGGGGTGACAGCTTCGTTTCAGAGAGTGATCTCAAAGCACGCCAGCGCGTGTCTCTGCTGGCTGAGCGCGTCAGAACGGGGGCACAATGCGTGCCGCCCCAGTCCATGCAACCTTGAAAGGGTGGCGGTGCAGTCAGCGTTACAGAGAAAAGCGACCTGCCTTTTCCTCGCTTGCAGTGCTCCACGCCTCACAAATTTCTGGAAGGCAGGCACGTGTTGCTGCCGAGAAAGCCACGCTGCTCACTGAGGCTCTGTGGGGCCGCTGCCGCCAGCTCGGACCTCCTGCGGAGCCGTCGTCGCTGCCAGCCCCTGCAGCGTCGCTTCTGCCACCACCAGCGGCGGGTGCGGCTCAGGCGCCGTGGCGGTGGCCTCCTCAGGCTGCTGCGGCTGCGACTGCTGGGGCAGCGACGGCGGCTCCGCGGCTGGCGATTCCGCCGCTGCAGGCAGCAGCAGGCGTCAAGGGGCGCGATCCAGGCTGCAGCCAAGCAGCGCTTGTGGTTCCGCGCCCCGATCAGGACAGGAGAAGGCGCCCACACGGGCAGTCACCAGTGGCAAAACGGCAACACGTGGGGCCAGAGAGAGGAGCGGCAGTTTCGCTTGGCTCACCCAGAGCCTGCAGCCTGGCATCCCTGTCCAGCACGCTCCAGCTGCGCTCCCCGACATGCCTCACGGCCAGCAGCGGCTGCGCCGTCCGTGGCTCTGTCGAAAGGGCTGCAGCCGCCGGCAGCGCGCCAGCCTGGCCTGGCGTGCCCAGCGGCGGCGCGGCTGCCTGCGTGCCAGCCGGCGCCGGCCGCTGCGCGGTCGCGCCCCGCGCGTCGTCGCCGCTGCCGGCGGCTGCCTTCCTCAGCGTCTTGTCACCAGCCGCGCCTGCGTGAGCAGACTTGCGGCTCAGCAGGCAGGGACCGCGCGCATCCGCCAGCCACTCCCATGAGGCAGAGCGCCGAGGCAGCATCCCTTCCAGTGCGCGCGACACCGAACAACGAGCCATCCAGAATACCGCGCAGCAGGCATGGCAGCTCCAGCAGGCAGCGGCACCGCACCGGCGCCGAACACGACCCCGGGCCAGCGCGCGCTGCCGCCGGGGCCGCCGCGCGCCCGCCGGCAGGCACGGCAGAACGCGGCCAGCTGGCGCAGCGTCAGCGAGTCCAGGTCGGCCAGGTTGAGGTCGAACTCCTCGGTGCCGGGCGCCAGCATGCCCGGGTGGCGCTGCAGCGCGAGCTGGACGGCGGCCTCGAACTCGTCCGGCCTGAGCTCCGAGAGCGAGTCGACCAGCGCCTTCTACAGGCGGCAGGGCGATGGGTGACTCGGGTGTAGAGAGGGGGTGAGCGTGCAGGCCGGCCCACGCTCGCGGCTGTGGCTCGCATGAGCTGGCTGGGGGGCTGGCAGGAGACAGCCTGCCGTCAGGCTTCCTGCTGCTGGGGGCCAGCGCAATTCAGGCCTGAGCAAGGCTGCAAATGGCAGCCGACCGCAGCCGCAGGCCGCCTCTGCCGATCCCCTTGCTGCAGCTGCAGACGGGAAAGGGGGGCCGTGCCTTCTCCTCCAGGGTGACGAACGCGCAGCCCTGCGCCGCCTCGCTCTTCGCCTCCCGGCAGCGCGCCTCGATCGCGGCAAATGCCCCCGCCAGCCGCTCGCGGTGCGGCGCCAGCGACAGCAGCGCGCTCTCCTGCATGCACACCCACCGGAGAATGAGAGGCGATGCACCCAGAAAATCAGGTCGCACCGTTGTTTCCTGCAGAGCGCTCCCCCCTCCTGTTTTGGCATGACAGCTGCTGCACACAGGCATGACAGCTGCTGCACACAGGACGGCAGGTAGTCCCCCCCCTCACGGCCGGCTGCAGTCTTCCCTGACCGCAGCTGCACACAGCAAGGGAGCGGCAGCAGGACCCCCGCGCTCCAGCCAGCAGCTGGCTGTGACAGCCACGCAGGCAACACGCCCCTGCTTCAGCAGCAGCGGGGTCAGCGGCGCGCCTGCAGGCGTCTGCGTGCCGCCTCCCTCAGCTCCCGCGTCTCCCGCTCCCGCTCCTGCTCCGTGGCCGCCAGCCGGGCCGCGACCCCCTTCATGCGCTCCTCGAACTTGTCCTGCACGGAAGCAAGGGGCAAGCGGCAGTGAGCCCAATCGCTGGGGCGCTTGAGAGCAGGGGGCCCTCCTCCAGCAGTCGATCTGATTAGACCCAGCGCCCATGTGAACAGGCACTGCACCCTCTGGAAGGCACAATCGGAAAGGCACAACCGGAGGGAGGGGGGGGGACAATCTATGACTCATACGCCAGCGAGTGCCCGAGCGCACGCCGACACATGCACGGAACCGGGCGCATGCAAGACGAGGAAGCATGCCGCGCCGCCGCTACCCCACATGCTCTGCGGCTCCTCGCAGCTGCTGCTGCTGCTGCTTACGTCGGGCAGCAATGCTGTGCCCGCCGCCTTGGTCGGCACCCCTGGCCGCGGAGCAACGGGGGGAAGGGGGGCGGCCCCACCCGCAGCGTGGCCGCCATTGCATGCACGTCCGAGCCGGGCGGGTTGTAGGCAAAGGCGTTGGAGAAGACGAGGCGCATGTCGGCCGCAAAGGCGTCCGTGCCGCCGGCGTACTGGCCGGCGTCGAGGCGGGCGCGGATGGTGCCAAAGTCCATCGGGCGACTGACCTTGGTGAGGTAGTCTCGGTACATGTTGGTGTCGACGGGGGTGGCGAACGGAAAGGCCCACTGCAGGCGGGCGGGCCGGGGCAGGGGTCGGCGGAGGGCTGGCCTTGCGAGGAGATAAGGCTTGATAGTGGCATGTGACCCAGCAGGGAGGGCACCGGAGTGCGCGAGTCCGGGCGGGCGCTGCCCCCTGCTGCTGCATGGAGGCTTGGGGAGCCATGCAGGCAGGTGGCGGCATCTGCGAGCCTGGTGCTCTCACGAGGAGCTGCCTGCAGGCCGATGGATGCATCTGGAGAGAGGGCCGCACCTTGTGCGACATGATGTCCCGCAGCAGCACCGAGATGTTGCGCTTCTGCGCCTCAGCCATGCGGCGCGTGTGCCGCTCGGCGACGATCGCCAGCTCGGCAGGCGTCAGCTGCGGGTCGGAGCAGCTGGCGTCCGCCTGTTGCCGGACGCGTGCGACCTGCAAGCAGCAGCTGGCAGGCTGAGTGCCAGACGATGAGAGCTGCTGCGTCTTGCAGAGAAGAGGCCTCCTGACCCTTGCAGAGGAGGCAGGAGCTCACACCTCGTGGCTCAGCAGCTCGACCTCTCGGCTGAGCGCGGCAATCTTGCGCTTCAGGCCCCAGCGCAGCTCAGCGCCGCCGCCGTCCGGCTCCCGGTCCCTCCGCCGCCCCTTCTTCGGTGGCGGCGGCGTCTGCTGCGCGTGCTGCTGCTCGACAGCGGGGGCTCGGCCTGCCGGGTCACCGCCAGCAGCAGCTTGCTCTCCCGGCTCCTCCTGCTTGACCTCACCACCAGCGTCTTCCTTTTTTACGACAGCGGCGGGTACAGTGGGAGTGTCGGCGTCCGTGGCATCCACCATGGCCGGTCTTTGCCCGCAAGGCGGCCCTGGCTGCGGAAATAGATTGTGATGCAGGCAGGAATCTGTCGCGCAAAGATGTCAGCCACGTTGAGAGGGCCGAACGGGCCAATTATTTCTGTCTGTATGTGTGTGTGGGTCTTCGAGTTTGTGACGTTCAGGTTTTGCTGAACTGCGCGCAAAGCTGAGGCTGTTCGACTTGCTGCAGCGAGCGTTCCGGCCTCGCTGATCGCAGAGGTTTGCCTGTGGCCATGGTGGCTCCCGAGCTGCCGGCGCTGGCGCTGGCTCGGATCGTCGAGTCACTGGACGGTAGCCTGCGGCAAATTGCAACGTTTGCAGGCGTCTGCAGCTCCTGGCGAGCGGCCGCGCGCGACGCCGCGCTGCCACACCTGACGCTGAACAGTGTCGAGAAGCGGGCTGCCGGCCACGCCGCCGAGCACGTCGCCCTCTCGGGCCGCCTGCAGCGCGTGCAGCTTCCGGCCCGAGCAGCCTTCTTCGAGGCTGCGGCGCGCCTGCCCCGCCGCCACCGGGGCTTTACTTGCGTGGGAGAGGCGGTCGGCGACGCGGTGGTGGAAGCGCTGGCGCAGCCTCACGTGGAGGTCGTCGTGCTCAAGGTGCTCATCGCGACACTACTGCCGAACGGCTGCGCTCTGCCTGGCCCGCTTTGGCCTGCCTCCTGTGATCCGATCGCCATGGTGCCTCACCTGTAGCTTGCGCTGGATAAGAAGACGGTACGGGGTTGGCTGTGTACGACACCAATCGCGCGATTGCGCTGCGGGGGTTCAGGGCGGTGCAACAGGCCCCAGCAGCCGCGGGCGCTCATTAAAGGGCAGCGAGTGGCTTTTCGTTGCGGTGTGCAGCTAGTTGCTGCACGTGGTGCAAGCTGCAGCCAGTGCAAAGAGCAAATTCGCTGCCTTTGGTAGCGGCGGTGGCCGATCATGCTGCACGCTCCAGATACCCGTATCGCTGGCTTATCAACCGCATTTGCTGCGTTGCAGGGCTCGAGCTCGATAACGGACGCCGGCCTGGAGGCAGTGGTCACGCGCTGTCCGCAGCTGCGTCGCCTGCACCTGGAGGACCTGCCGGCTGTGCGCGGCGCCTTCCTGCCGAGCCTGCTGGCCTGCTGCGCCGCGCTGGAGAGCCTGCGCCTGGTCGGCCTGCCCCGGCTGCAGTGGGCGCACCTGCCGGCGAGCGCATGCGGCAGGCTGCCAGCGCTGTCGGCGCTCAGCCTGAAGGGAGTGGCGTTGCCAGACTGCGACAGCGAGCACATATTTGAGCGCCTGCCCGCGTTGAGAAGCCTCAGCCTCGGCAGCCATCCTCCCGCCGTGTGGGCCGCCGCGAGGCACTGGTGCGCTGCTCCTCGCCCGGCCACAACACCCACGTGTGCTGCACCGCGTTGCAGAGTGAATGAGGTGTTATCTGCGCCCCTGATGCCGCAGCCCGCTGCTGGAGGAGGTCAGCCTGCTGGCGGGGACGCCGGAGGAGACGGACGGCTGCCTGGCCGCGCTGCTGTCGGCGCGCTCGCTGCGCGTGCTGGAGCTGTGCTCGACCGCCGCCAGCCTGACGGCCGGGCAGCTGCGCCTGGCCGGCCTGCTGAACCTGCGCGAGCTGCGCCTCGAGTCGCGCGCCTTCCGCCTGCAGCCGCTGTCCCGCCTCGACTACGGCCACGTCGACAACGCGGGCGTGCGCGCGCTCGTCGACGCCGTCTGCGCGCGCTGCATGTTCCAGTCGGGCGCGGTTCCGATCGCTCCGCGGCGACTCCGCGATCTCGTCGATCGGCCGCAGCAGCGGCGGCGTCCTGACCCGCCCCGCTGCGCGCCCCGCAGGCTGGCAGCCGTTCGAGCTGTCGCTGCGCGGCGCTGCCGGGCTGACGCACGACGCGGTCAGCTCGCTGCTGCGCCTGCCGCTGCTGTCCGGGCTGCTACTGGAGGGCTGCCACCGCATCTCCGCGCTGGACCGCATGCGGCTGGTCGCCAAGGTCAAGGCCGGCCGCGGCCTGCTGGGCAGCGGTCGCCGCCCGCAGCCGCAGCCGCAGCCGCCCGCCGTGCTCGTCGGCCTGCGCGCCTGAAGCTTTGCCGCTCCCCTCGGAAGTCAGAGAGAGATGTTCCCCGCTGTCGTTGCTGCCGCCATAACATTACGTCCCGCCGCTGAGCAGTCAGGGGCCGAGGCAGCTCTTTGCCTGGCATGCGCAGAGACCTGTGCCGGCAGGGCTGCCCCCCATCTCTTCCCGATTCCTTCCTCTCCATTTGATTTGCTGGACAAGCAGTCGGTATACTTTGTCGCCTGCCCACTCGCTGCTGCCACAGATCTTCCTGGCCGGCTCGACGTGCGCTCCCGCTGCCTGGCAGCGTGCCGTCACATCAATATGTGCCGATTTGCTGAGCGCCCCAGGGCGACTGAGAGAACAGGATTTCCACGGTGGGAGCAGTCGGGCCCGATCGCTCTGCCCTGCGCCCCGCTGCCCAATTGGCAGGCACGACACCAGGCGTCCCGCTTTTAAGAGCGTAACAGGGGCCGCCCCAAGCCCCCCGCTGCCTGCTGCCAGCGCGGCGCGCCCTGACTGACATTCCCAACTCTCTCCCCGTTTGCCAAGTTTCACCCTCCCAGGCCTGTGGTCCAGGGATTGAGGATGTCTCTCCCCGCCGCATCCAGCTGCCGCTGTGCGTCTGAGCGCGTCCGTTTGTGTCCAGAGCTGGCCGCTTTGGTTCCCGTATTTTGCCGCAGCGCGGCCGTCGCCAGCTGCCTTTTTCGCCAGTCACTGGCATGATGCAGTCCCAGCCTGCCTGCTGAGAATAGCGTTCCAAAATAGTGTCCACCTGCCGAGCTGCCTGTGTGTCGCAGCTGTGAGCCTGACATCCATTCCCAAACGAGTGCAATGGTGAGCAAGCATTGCAGCAGCAAAGCCAAAGCACAGCTCCACAGCAAGTCACGGGCAGGCGAGTCAGTCTGGCCGGTCCGTCTCTGCAGCTTGCGGTCGCTGCTCTGCCGGCCGCTGCGGCCACAGCAGCCAGAGGCTGCCGGCAGAGAGGAGGGAGATGCAGGCCAGGAAGGCGCCGTCCTGCAGCAGGCAGCAGCCGTCGGGCGCTGCTTGTGTGTACGCGCGCGAGGCCAGACGTGCGGCGCCGGCCTGAGAAAGAGGCGCGCCTGCCATGTCACACCGTGGTGTGTCTGCCAGAATCTCCGCAGCTCGGCTGCCTGCCGTGCCGCCCGCCGGTCTGCGACCCGCTGCCGCATGCGGTGGTCCCGTTGCTGTTGCGTGGCAGCAGCCGCACCATGTCAGGAGAAACCTAAGCCAGCATCCGCAAAGAGGAGCGGCATTGGACGCAGGCTTCCTGAGGATTGCTGCTGCGAGCAGTCGGCTCTCCACACAAAGCACTGCCCCCATATTGCCAGCGCCTGCTTGATGCCTCCTGCCCTGCCCGCAACCAGCTGGCATGCTGCTGTTCTGCGGCAAGCGTTCGCAGATCGCCCTCGGAGGCAACAAACAAGGTGGGGCACCTTTTGCGCTTCTGCCTCCCGCAGCTCCTCCTGCCAGGCCTCCTCCTGCGAGCGCCAGGCGGCGGTGCGCGCGGCCCACTCCTGCTGCCGCCGCATGTGCTCCCGCCCCTCGGAGCCCAGCCTGCCATGCCGCCAGGCTGCGAGTAAGCCGGCAGAACGGCGGGCACCATTTGCTGCTCAGACCACCACTGCCTGAGCTGCAGCTGGGCATGCTAGATGATGGCAGCGCACTTCTCGGGCACAAACGGCGCAAAATTGTGTGGATCATGCAGGCACTCCGGCGCGTGTGCCACCAGCCGCAGTGCAAACATTGCTGCCCACAGCCTTCCTTTCCCAATCCTGATGGTGAGGGGGAATGGACCCATTCTCCTTCATCCATCGGCGCAGCCACTCATCAAAGTGGTCGTCCCCTCCCGAGGGTCGCCAGCGTGGCCGCGGCTCGCCGTCGAGTGGAGGGCTGCCCTCGTGCAGCGAGTCGTAGGCACGCCGCTTGCGGGGATCGCCCAGCACCTGGGGTGGCCAGGTGGGCAGTTCAGAGGACCGCCTGATGACCTCAACGGCTGCTGGCAGCTACAAGGTCGCGGTTGGGACCCGTACAGATGGGATTGATTTGGAAAGTAGCTGTAAGAGAAGGTTGGGAAGCACCTCATAGGCTTCCGCCACAGCCCTGAAGCGCTCCTCCGCAGCCGAGTCGCCGGCATTCCTGCACGCCGGTTCCCAGCTGTGAGCCTGCACACCGTGTGGTTTTTGGTTGGGTTGCAACCGTCAGAGGCTGAGCACACCTGTCGGGGTGGTTCTGCAGCGCCGCAGCTCGGTATGCCCTGGAAGAGGGAGGAGGAACACTGTGAGCATCGGTAACCTTCCACACAGTGGGCAGAATGCAGATGCCTGAACGCACCGCTTGATCTCCTCGGCATCGGCATCCTCCTTGACGCCCAGAAGGTCGTAGTAGCTGGACATGCCCACGACTTGATGGGCATGCACCCGGCTCCTCGGCGTTGCGCAGGTCGCGTCACATTACTGACTGTTCAGCAGGCCATGTTGTTCTTTTCGTACGCTGGCTGGTCTTGAAAATCCCGAGAGTGGCGTGCCCGATTGCCAGACGTTTCAAACGGTACACGAGCGCAGCGGAAGATTTGTGTGCCGATGCGGCTGTCCAACAGCTTGGTGAATGAAACAATACTTACTCGATGCAGCAATGAACAGAACAGACGTGCCCGTTCACCAACCCTGCCCACATGCCTGCAGCGCCGCAGGGCTCCCAACAGTTCATCATCTTGATGCGAGCATAATAGACCTTCGTGCAGCCACACCCAGGCACCACAGCCGGCGTCACTGCGCAGCCGCAAGCTGCAGGACAACGGTCTCCAGTTTGGCGCCAAAGGCTGCCCGAGAGAAGCTGCGGGACACGTGCGCCCGCGCCGCCTTGCCCAGCTTCTCGGCCAAGCCATCCTCCTCCTGCGCAGCATCAGCTGGCATCAGCCGTGGCAGCGGGCAAGGGACAGCCCCTGCAGCCGAATGCTGCGCCACCACCGGCCACACGCCAGCTCCTCCTTCCTTCCTCCTCCAGAGTAAGAGCCATGCACAGCACGCAGCAGGCACCTCATTGCCTCATGACCCTGCATTATTCCTACTGTCCTCAGCAGCAAAGAGAGCGCCACACCAGCAGGCGGCGCATGGCGGCCGCAAAGCTTGCCGGCGTCGGCTCGCACAGGAAGCCTGTGCTGCCGGCGATGACCGACTCGGTGGGGCCGCCGCTGTCGCAGGCGACCACCGGCCGCGCGGCGGCCATCGCCTCCAGCGGCACGATGCCAAAGTGCTCGTTGGCCGGCGTGTAGAGCAGCGCGATGCAGGCGGCCAGGAGCGCGGCGCGCTGCGGGTCCGAAAACGACGGCAAAAAGCGCACCTGCGGGGCGCATGGTGGGGAGGGCGCTGGGGCGGTGGTGTGCAAGCCAAGCTGGCAGTGGCGGCGGAATCAGCCTTGGAGGTCAGGCTGAGAAGCCCTGAGATCGCCGGCTGCAACAGAGTGCTGGCTAGGCTCGGCGAGTGGCAACGCTGCAGCGGCGAAGCGGCGCATGTGCCACGGTGCCAGGCCGTCCCCGCCGGGTGCCAGCGGCCAGAGCAGCTCCCGCATGGCTGCTGCTTGCGGCAGCCTTTCCGGGATAATGGCGCTCCCAGGCTCGCCCCAGGGCCGCCCCATACATGAGCAGCTCGCCTGCTCGGCCACGCCCAGCTCGCCCGCCAGCTGTCTCAGCTCCTCCAGGTGCTCCCGGTTCTCCGCCAGGCGCGGGTCATAGCCGCCGGCCACCACCAGGCGGAGTCGCCTGCCTGTGGAGGCGCCAGCGTGCGGCAGCAGCTCCGCGAACGCCTTGATTGCCAGGCCGATGTCCTGCAGGCAGGGGCGTGGTGCGTGGGCTCGGAAGCTCCTGAATAGCGTCATGGCAGTCAGCATGCTTACAGCCTGAATACTGTAGCAAGGGGGTCGAGAACGCGTTCGCAGGCCTTATGGGGCAGTTCCGTCAGCTGGATTAAGAAAGGCGCGCTGCTGGCAACAGCCTGCTGCGAGTTTGTGGCCTCCATAATTTTGACAGGGGTGCTGCCGGCTGCTGCTGGTGAGACTGGTCTTGCCATGCGGCCATGAGACTGATCTTGCCATGCGGCCGCACAGCCTCCTCAAATGCAGTCGAGGCACGGCCACAAGCTTGGCAGTGCTTGCCTTCTTGCGTTCAAAGCGGTTGATGGACAGGAAGACCGCCGCGTCCGCCAGGAAAGCCGCCAGCGGCTGCGGCAGCGCAGCGCCGACGCTGCCGGCCGCCTGCCGCAGCGCCGCGTCCGTCGGCACGTGGCAGGCCGGGTGCAGCACGCCCGGCCGCAGCCCCCGCGCCGCCAGCCGGCGAAACGTGGCCTGGAACACCTCTGCGCGGCAGCGGCCAGGCTTTCAGAGACATGGCATGCACCGCATGCACCCGTGGCCTCGTGCCTGGGCTGCCCATGCTCCCAAGCAGCAAGATTCCAGGCGCCAATCGAGCGGCTTGTTCTTCCAAGCTTCAGTAGCCCCCTCTCCTTCGTGAACTGGGTGCCGCGGGCTCGAGCCTGAGCCAGTCGAGTGGCGCCTGATGCCTCTCAAAGAGCCAGGCAGCTTGATCTGTGCCGCGGGGCTCTCGTGTGGGAGGCCGGGCTGCGCCCTGGTCCATCTGCTGCCAACGCCTGAAACGACCGTCATGTCAGTCCTCGGGAGCGCTCGCCTGCCGTGTAGGCGGAGTTGACCAGGATGCGGTCCGCCTGGCCGGTGGTGGCCTGCTCCAGCCAGTCGAGCGGCAGGCGGTACAGACGGTGCAGGCCCGGCCGCCGCTGGGCCAGCAGCAGATCCGGGTGGTGGCAGTAGAACAGCACCTGCTGAGCCGCGCAGCAGTCAGTGACTCCTGCTGGCGGCAGAGGGGTTTCGTTTGGAGCTGGATGGTCCCAGAAGAGGAGATGCAGTGAAGCCTTGCGACCGGGGCTCTGCTGCAGAGCCCTCGGCAGAAGCAGGGGGGTTGGGAAGCGGCAGCGCGACTGGCAGGGGCGCTGGCAGGGGCGGGCGCTGGCCTTGGAGGCGGTGAGCAGGTGCAGGAAGGGGATGACGGCTGACACTTGGTCCACGAAAATGACGTCGTATTGCTGTTTCCGCCTGCGGTCGCCAGCGCAGTTGCCCAGGTGTAGGGTGGTGCTCGCCTGACTGCTTACCTGGCAGCGGCGACAGCAAGGGAGAGAAGCGTGCCTGCTGGTCAGCCAGGCAATGTGCAGCGAGACCAGTATGCAGCGGACGTAGGCGCAAAAGGCGTGGCCCTTGCCAAGGACGGCGCGAGGAAACCAGCTGCCAGCCACCGTGACAGAGAAGGGCCCGTCCACCGTCTCTCTGAAGCAGCGATCACGGTCATGGAAGGCGGTGAATACGTCCACCTGCCAGACCCACGGGTGATACAGGCTGAGCTAGGATCACATGCCGACCAGTTTGCAAGATGGCTGGGCATGAGCCTCGCCTGGTGTCCTCGCTCCGCCAGCTCGACCGCCGCGTCCACCACCAGCCGCTCGGCGCCTGCTCAGGGTGCTGACTGTGAGAACCCAACGTTGGGTGATGCAGCAAGGGTGCTGATGCCCAATCAGCGGGGAGACTGACCGCCCAGCCCCAGGTCGGGGTGCAGGAAGGCGACGCGCAGCTTACGCCCGACCCCCTTGCCCATAGTTGGTCCGATCACCCCTACCCGCCAGGACTGAAAGGCGAAAGGAAGGAGGAAGGCTGTCGCTCAACGGTCCTCCCTGCGGCCTGCGGCAGACCAAATCTTTCAGACCTGCGACGCCAGGCCAGCAGCAGCGGCTCGGGCATGGTGTTCTCGTTTCCTGACGCTGTGCGCGGTCTGCTGAAGAATGCGAAGACTAGCATCGAGATTGTGCGAGAGCGGGTGCTGCCCACGCCCGGCAAGCGGAAACGCGAAGATCAGGATGTGGGTCTGCTGGCTGACAACAAGCCGCCCAAGCAACGTGTCGTCGAGTCGCAGGTGCCCAGTCCTCAACTGATGCCTGGCGCCATTCGGGTGCACCAGTCCTGCGAACTGCGAACAGAACTTCTGATCCGATGCTGGCAATATGAGGGGGCGCAGAGCCGCAGAGCAGCGCCGCCTGCCACTTTCAGAGGCGCACCTGGGCGGAGATTCAAAGTCTTGCGGCCTTGCAGGTCCGGGGTCGTGCCAGCGCAGCGATGAACTCCGAGCCGCGTGGGACCCTGGCGAACGCGACGCCCGTGGCTGTCTCGGCCGGTCGTGAGAACGGTCGGCCTTCTCTGAGCACCCAACACTCCCGCCGATGCAGCCTGGCTGGATTGTTGCCTGCTTCCGCCACCTGCGCGCCGCGCAGCGACCGCGCTGACGCGTGCTCGACCGTCTGTGCAGGCACCATGTCACACACCATGTCACACGATGACGAGCGGACGCCGACGGCAGGCCTGCGGCCGTTCTCGCTGCCCGGCATGTCTGGCTACCAGACTAGCGGCGACACGAGGACCACTGGCAGGGGGACCGGAATGCAGCCGGGGGCCAGCGCCACGCTCACTAGCTATGGGCAGCGCCGCAAGCTCGGCCGCCTGGCCGGCCTGCACCGCCAGTGGCAGCGACAGTACCCGCGCTGGACAAGTGGCGGGACGCCCGCCAAGACCTTTGGCTCCGCCCTGGTTAGGCTGCATCGCCTCTGGAGCTGCTGCAGGCAGAGCGGCCCGCAGGGGCAGCCATGACTCCCGGCTTTGCAGCCGGTCGCCAGTACAATGCCGCATTCAACGGGAGTGTTTCTGAAGCCAGGCTGGCACTCGCGCAGGAGCTGCTGGCGCCGGACACGCCCAGTCCAGAGAGCAGCTTTGGCAGGCTCGGCCTCGCTTCAAGTCAGCTGGGGCAGGTGGCGGCCAGCAGCAGCAGTTACACGCAGTACCGGGCTGCGGATGAGGCGCCTGCTGCAAATGGGACGCCACGGGTGCGGCCCAGCCCCCCTGCCGAGAGGGACTTGTACCCGGCTTTGACGTGCGCAAAGTTTAGCTGGCTGGCAGCCTTCATAACCCCCCCTTGAAGACGGGGGTGTGCTGAATCCCATCGGTAGTGCCTGGCCAAAAGGGATACCCCACTGGATGGTTTCAAGCTTCGCTACTTCGAGAATGTCTGACTCGGTCGCTTTTGACGAAGCTTTGCTCTCGCTCACATGCACATCGGCATGGGGCATGCAGGCCGCTGCGGAGCCGGTTGTCCGTTTCCCTGGCACGCAGCCCACCGCCTATTTTCCTGCGTACGCAGCCAACCCCCTCTGCCTCGCTTGCTCGGCCACCTGCCTGGCCGCAGCCTGAGCCCGCCTGTCGCCGCCGCAGCCGGCCCGCCGCAGAGACGCCGGGCAGCCGCTCGCTGCTCGCACTCGGCACTCAGGACGGCGCGAGTCTCGAGCTGGCAACCGCCCGCTATGAGCTGGACAGACTCGCACGGCGGCGGGCGGAAGAAGACGCGGCCGCCGAACGGGAGCGGAGGCTGGCGCGATGCGACCGCCTGATGGGCGCCCACCAGGATGTGCTGCTTGCCAGGCAGCGCTCCAGCCGCCCGAAATGCACTTGTGCGGGCTGCACGGGCGGGCCTAGCAGCTGCTGGGACGACGCGGCTCTCCAGGGTCCAAAGGCACCGTACTGGTGCCAGCAAGGAGCGGCAGTCCATGGGTCAGGCGGAGCTGCCTTGGCCGGTTGGCTGTCTGCCGGGCCGTGCTCCCATCTGGAGGGCCCATCCCAGGCCGGGCATGCTGCAGCACGCTTTGCTGCCGTCGACGCGGACATGACTTGAATTTTTGAATTTGAACGAAACCACTGCGCAGGGCGAGCGCTGTGCTGCGCGAGGCGCCGGCCGGGGCGGACCCGACGGCCGAGCTGTCCCGGCGCTCCCTCGAGATCGCCCGGCAGGAGGCCAAGCGGATAGCCGGCAGCCTGTCCGAGGCGGAGCTGCTGGAGGCGCAGCAGCGGCGGCTGGGCGGGGACCGCCTGCTGCGGGCGGCCCAGGCGGCGGCGCTCTCGACCGCGCCTGCGCGGCCGCCGGCGCCCGCCCCTGCAGGCGCGCCCCATGCGGATGGAACCCCGTTGGGAAGGACCCGGCGTCTGCTGCCTCTGCCGGGTCGCTAGGAGGGAAGGCGGCAGAGGCCCTTCGCCTACGTGAGCAGTCGCTGACACAGCGGCCGGCTCGCCCGCGCAGAGCAGAGTTGTGTGTCACACAGCCCAGCGGAGCAGTGGCGGGATGTGCTCGATGCGCTGGCAGGCAGAGTCTGATCGTCACCTGGGGAGCCTGGTCGGCGGCCAGCGAGCAGGCGGCTGAGCTGGTGGTGGTGGGCCCCTGCAGGCAAGCCCAAGCCGCGCAAGCAGCCGCCGCCGCCTAAGCCGGCGCCTGCCGCAGATGTCGTCGACCTCAGCAGCAGCAGCGACGAGGAGG
>BHFV01000575.1:0-10224 GCA_003568905.1 Trebouxiophyceae sp. KSI-1
GGCCCGAAGCCTCTGTTCAGGTGTGAGGCATCGAGGGACTCGGATGCAGGGGAGTTCACACGGACACAGGGGGGGTCGCGGTAGACTACCAAGTCCCGGCCAGGCGGGGCAAAACGCTTTTTTTTGTGAAGGCCTCCCACAACAGCTTGGCAGCGTCCGGTCGAGCTGGGAACCGAAGCTAGCTCGATAGAAACTTGATAGAAAAAATCGATTCTATTGCTGCAGTACATGTCAAAAGGGGCGAAACGACGCTCCAGCAAGCCTAGATCTCACAACAAAGGAGGGAAGAGCCGGGTGCCGGCGCCAAGAAGCGGCCGGCCCCGCTGTACACATGCCTCGCATGCCCGCGGCAAGCTTCTGCAGCTGGCTGGGGCTTTGGCTGTAGGCTCAGCGGCCCGTGACGGCGCCTGCGAGGCAGCAATCAGACGGCAATTCAGGCAGCGCCCACCAGCAGGCCGGGACACTTGGAACGGATGAGGCAGCAGAACCCAGGCATGGCGGTTTCGCAGCAGGAGGCAGTGGAGTGGCTGCTTGGAGGGAGGGCGCACTGGGCTTGGCGGTCTCGGTCCTGCGGCTGGCGGGCGCCGGGGCGGGCGCGCGCTTGAGCACTGGCAGGCTGCTGGCCGCCTCAGGCGTGCGGGCGGCGGCAGTCGTCTTGGCGGCCGGTGCCTTGGCGGCGGCGGTCTTGCTGGCATCGGCCGTCGTGGCAGGCGCGTTCGTGGGGGCCTTGGTGGGGACGGCCTTGGTTGTGTCGGCGGTCTTGGCAGCCGGGGCCTTGGTGGGCGCCTTGGCGGGGGTCTTGGCGGCGGCGACCTCGAGCGGCTTGGCGGCCGCGGCCGGGGCCTGCGCCGGCGTCTTGGCGGAGGCGACGGGCAGAATGGTGACCGACTGCGTAGCCGGCGGCGGCGGGGGCGGCGGCGGCGGCGGCGGGGCTGTGGCAGCAGGCGGCGGTGTTTCGGTCAGCCGGTAGCTTGCAGGGTGGCGGCCCGCGCAGCTGGGAGGCGTGTAGCGGAGGTCAGGGGGTGGAAGGGAGGCTCACGTGGCGGCGGCGGCGGGCTGGGCGACGCTGCAGCGGCAGGCGGTCACAGTCAGGCAGCCGACTTGGGGAGCGCAGCTCGCTATCTAGAGGCCCCGATTGATGCTTGTGCTTCCCAGCAGCGCGGAAAAGTTGGAGACCATTCCTGATCACCGCTAGTCATGCGGGCATGGCCGGCCAGCGGCGACAAGAACTGGCCCCGTGCGATCAGCAAGGGCCCAACTGAGTAAACTTATTCTGTTCTCCCTTGGCCACCGATCACTGCTTCCCGCTCGAAGCGGCCGGCCTATTAGGCAGGTCGAAAGCAGGCAGCATCGCATACGGCAAGATGGCAACACACGCATCCCGGCAGCGTGGGAAAGCACGTTAAAACATGCCCTGAGGCTTCTCAATGGTCCCGCTCCAACGCGAGAAAAAGGGACCGCTATGGTGATTCAGGCCGCACAATGCCGATTGCGCGCGACCGACCCGAAACGTGGGAATTAGCTCGGCAAATATGCAGGCGAGAGACATGATAGTACTCTAGCGGGCTGATCAATGTGCGAAATTTGAGGCGCTTCGCCGCTGGCGCCCGCATGGATATCGAATGCGGTGATGCAGCAGGCGCTTTGAGGGGCGCACACCTTGCTTCAGTCGCCTGCTGGCTGCGGAGCTGTCCGCTTGCGCGCCGCAGACGGCAATGGCCAGCAGCAGCGCGGCCAGCACGGCGGCAGAGCGTCCGCGAGCCATGGCTGGCTGTTCCGGAACGGGCTGCGAGCAAGTCTTGTCTCGGGGCGGTCCCAAGTTAACGCGATCTGACTGCAGTATGTGAATGCCGAGAGACTGGACCGCCCTCGAAAAGGTTCGCGCTTTACGTTTTCTGCGATCGGCTTCTCCTTAGTCGCGTGTGATCACCGTCCTGCGGCTTCAGGCGCCTCCAGAGCCGTCCTTCAATGGCAGAATGCCGAAAGAGTCTGGGTGCACGCAGCAATCACCGATCCTCACCTGTGGACCTTGCGAACAGCGAGCCGAGACGACCGGCGGTCCACTACGAGAGCCCATTCTCGCAGCAAGCAAAGATAAGTTAGGACGTGTGCTTCGCTAATAAAAAAAGTTGATTGCAGCAGTCTCTGACAGTAGGCAGCTGGCAGACCTCCCCGGTGAGCTCCATGGAATCTGTCTGGGCCACCGGCGGAAGAAAGATGTTGTCCTGCTGATAACTGCTGAGCTGCATTGTGCGCACAGCCGAGATAGACAGAATCGCGACGACTACTTGAGTTTGAGCTACTCAGCGAGGAGACCTGGCCTGAGCGAACGAGGCATGCTGACCAGCAGCTTTCTTCACCCGTGGTGGGCGGGAACTGGACAGCAGCTAGGCTAGCCAGGCAAAAGCATGCTCAAGTAGCGCGCAACCTCCCAAGTGTCGCACCAGGCCATGTGCCGGCACTTCAGCCCACCCACGCCAACAAGCAGAGAAAAGGCATGGAGATTGGAGGAGAGTCCGAGGCCACATGGAGCTCGCCGCCCGGGGGCTGTTTCATGCTTCTTGCCTGTACTGGTACTAGCTTTATGCTTGGGCAGGGGATCAGCTGGCTACTTCGCCAAGGCGGGGAACCCAAAATCGCTCGATCACACGCCGCTGCCACGCAAATTGCCGCGAGAAGCCACCCGAGCAGGAGCACGGTAATTGGACCGCAAGCTTGGCCAAGAAGCGTGAAAGGACTAGCCCGGATCGACCGGATAAGAGGCGAGAGAGAGTGAGTCATGACAGAAACTGATCGCTCCCGTTTGAAATAGAGGACGGACGCCTTGTCAAGGCAACTGCTTCATCTCAAAGCGGCCATTCTGCGCTGTGGTCGCTGCTGTGCTCCACTTCAAACACCGCAGACTGCCTCGGAAGGCGCGAGGACGACCCGTCGAACGCCCGGTACGCCCGCCCGCCGTTGCGCCTCAGCAAGCAAGGGTGATGAGTTTTGTCTGCACGCGGCGGTGGTGCCGACTTGGATCACCGATAGGCTGTGACCCGCTCTCATCGCTCGCTGATGCTGCCCGGGACCCACTGCTGGCCGCCCGGGACGTTCGGGCCGCCGGCCCTTGCCGGCGCCGTATCAGCATCCAGCTTGCAACGGCCGCAGCCTGCCACTCCAGAGCAGCGGCAGCCGCAACTGTCTGGTGGGATGAATACACGCTCTAAGGATGCTTGCTCGCCATATTTCTCGTTCCGGCGAGGCACTTCGCTCATTGTCATTGAAACCGTTGCGATGTCATACCGGACAAAAGCGCGTAGAGCACCGCGGAGAGGTGGGGTTGCTTATATATATGTGTGTTGGAATTCTGGCCTCACCGTGCTGAAGAGCATGGGGCTGTGCATGCAGAAACGTTGGCGGCATGCGACGCTCGTACTCAAACGAGGCGTGGTGGCGAAGGGCCTTTTTGTGCACGGTGCTGATCGTCAGCAGCCTGCAGGCCACGCTCGGCGACTCGGTGTGCCTCTAATTTCTCGAATGCTTTGTTGTATATCCAGGAAGAAGGCAGCATTTCCCTACCCTGATCACGACACTGAGCCACCACTTCCCCCCACAGAATTTGGGTGAACCTTGCAACGGTGTCAATCCTGTGACCGGCAAGTTCGCCGGGCCCTGCACCGGTATAAACAAGTACTGTTTTTCGCAAGGCAACTTTGGGGTCTGTTATCCGAGATGCAGCCTTGCTCCTGGAACGCCTGGCAACTCATGTTCCTGCGTCAAAGGACAAACGTGTGTAGGTACTGTACTTCTTTCTCTTCTGCCTCATTGCACTAAGCCTTCATGCCTGGCCACGCTAGACGACGAATTTGCTTGCAGTCGGCCACTTGCCTTCTTCTCATGAAGGCATGTTTCGGGTTTTTGTGCAGAATTTCCAAATGGCCCATTTACAAGTGGCCCTTCATGTTTCTGCGGCGCTCTCCTCGGAAGCTCCGGCAGCGACCCCCTCATCTCGTGCGCTCTCCCCTCGCCACCCCCACAGCGTCCTTCCTGCTGGCCGAGCAGTCCTGCTCGTTTGATGCACTCCTTGCGGTGCTGCGCTGCAGCGGCTTTGATGGCGACACCTGGGAGTTCAAGGGCCAGCCCGGCAAACAATACAGCGTCTACTCTGACGTCCACCACGCCGTGAACATGGGCCTCTTCAAGGGACAGATGTACGACCACAATGGAACCGTAAGCGCTCTGGGACCTTGTTGCCTGGCGGGAGCCCTCACGCCTGCTGAGCCCCATCACAATACTTGCTTCCTCACCGCAGCAGCACGTCTGCAGTATATCGGCGGCGTGGGCTTCCGGCACAAGGACCAGACGGTGGTGGTGACCCTGCTCGAGGACGGCAACCTCACGCGTGCGCTCTCCTTTCTATTGCACACGTGCTGCTCCTTGTTCATTTGCTAGGAGGCAGGAAAGGAGTAGGTGCACCTAGTATCATAGTATCAGTTGAAGTCATTTACCTCGCTGATTGCTGGGCAGCAATGAAGAAGCCCACACAAGCACGCCTTTTAGGCTCGAATCTTGCTCAGGAAGCTCAAATCTGAACTGGATCTCTGACAAAATCAGATACCCTGTTGTCTTCGCTGCCTGCAGTGAGCCTGGCTGGCAGCGAGGATATCCACGTCGGCTCTGTGGCCGTGGACGGCGCCCGCCGGCTGGGCGAGGACGTCTCTGTCGAATGGCACTCCTATGAGGCCGGGCTCGGCCGCACCGTCGGCTTTGCCACCAGTACGTTTGTTACTCCCCCCTGAGCTGTAGAGGATCTCCTGCTTGCCGAGCTGTGTGGCAGGTCTGGAGCAGCAGCAGGTGACTAAAGCTGCCCGCTGCCCCTATCAGGCGTCGTAGACTTCAAGGTGTGGGCCGTGCCGCCCGGCCAGCTGGACGAGGGGGGCCTGCCCCAGCCCGCATATCTCAATTTCCGTTTCAGGATGCTGGCGCCACCCGTCGGCGATGAGGCTCAGGCAGCGCCCCCAACTGCCCTCTCACAGACCTGCATGGCCCTGGTGAGTGGGAGAGCCTGGCGCTGACTGGCTGCCGCTGCTGCCGCCGGCAGGGCCTCATCGGAGAGACGCTGCAGGCCGCCCAGCCGGCCGCCGGGTCGAGCCAGGAGGACAGCAGCGGCCACCACACCCGCGGCGCCGACGTGAGTATTGCCCACTAGCCTCTATGGCAAGGCCACGCATTTGCCTTACTGCATGCTGACTTCTTCCATTCATATCACTGCCCGGCCTCCACCTCTCGCCTTGGGCCTGGCTTCTCCTGCTCACCCGTGTCTCCTCTTGTGTGAACAGCGAGGTAGGGAATTGACTGGGGTAGGGCGGCCTGCAGGAGGACTACGAGGTCCAGGGGGGGCTGCTGGGCACCGAGTTCGCCTTCAGCCTCTTCGACAAGCCGATCCCGAGCTCCCGTCGCCTGCTGCAGAGCCGCCTGTCCGGCCTCACCTTCCCGCTGACGGTCTGCAACGGCCCCTGCGACGACCTGTGAGCTCGTCTGCTGCTGAATTTCGCCCTGTCTGCATCGTTTGGAGGCTATAAAGCCCAGAGAAAGCCGTCTGCTTGCTTTTCCCCTGCACATATGCGCCTGGCGCACCAGTTTTCACGTGTCGATTGGAGGCCGTCGTGCTGGATTTGTAAAGCCGATCGCTGATGTAGCCTGTCACCGGCCAGCAGCGCATCTGAGCCATGCTTGGCTTGTGCAGAGCTCCCCTCATCCCATGCCTTCTGCATGCCTGGCCCTCAGACTGAACGGTCAGCGTGCCATGCTGGGATCTGTCTGGCGGAATCAGCAGCCGAGGTCAGGCTGTACCACTCATCAGCCTCAGACTCAAGGGCGGGCCGGATGCCGCTCCTCCGATGTACACTGCATCACAGAGCGCTTGTCGTTGGGCTGGCAGCCGTTCGCATTGCAGTTGCACAGCAGAGCAAAGGGTCTCTGTGCCATCGTTGTCCAGGTTTCCATCGCCGATCTATAGAGTTCCCGCCCAAGCCCCATTTGGAGCAATTGCGCGCGCGGGCTCCCGCCCACTCGGCAACCCACTTTTCCACGCATAAGCACGGTGCCATCGGAGGACGCCGATAGAACAACGGATCTCTGCGGCAGCAGACGCCCGATGATCTGTGCATGAGCGGCCGGGGAGGCGGCATGGCGTCGACTGGGAAGAAACAGCCGGACAAGCCCGCGCGCGGGCAGCGGAGCATCAGCGCCTTCTTCGGCGCCAAGGCGCTGCTCCCACCTGCCGTTTGTCAGCGCGATGCTCCGAACCGAATCAGGGCTCCGGCATGCACCCCAAGGCTATAGCTTGCTGAGTGCCCTGGCGTGCCTCGTTCAGGCGGCGAGCAAGCGGCCGGCGGACGAGGTGGATGAGCAGCCGGTTAAACGCACCAAGCTGGAGGCAGAGGCCCCCGGGTGCCCTCCCACCCGAGACGGCTGCTGCCCGCAACAGGGGCGAATCTGCAGCCCCAGGACTCACGCTCCGGGCGCCTGCAGGACAGCAAAGGCCGCCACGCCCGCCAAGTCGCCCGCCAAGAGGCCCACGCCGGCCAAGAAGCCTACCCCAGCCAAGAAGCGGACGCCAGCCAAGCAGCAGGCCGGCGGCACAGAGGCTGCCGGCGGAGGCGGAGGAGAGGCAGCAGCTGCTCCTGTCCTGCCCAGTGAGGAGCTCGTCGGCAAGCGGGTGAGGGTGTACTGGCCGCGCGAGAAGGCCTGGTTTCAAGGCAGCGTGACCGCTCTCAAGGCCGGCGGCGCAAAGGCCCACGTCGCATACGATGACGGCGACTCCGAGTGGCTCGACCTGCGCAAGCAGCGCTGGGAGCGGCTGCCAGACGCGGGTGCGGGTGCCCCCTAAATGTTGTTTTAGACACTAAACCCTAAAAACAGCCGCTTATTGGAGCCGATCCGCTCGCATGGCACTCGGCAGCTGCCATGCGCCTCTTTCATCCCTCCGTAAGGCGTTCCTTTTGGGATTTAAATTCCCCTGAATTGCCTTCAACAAGACCATAAACCCCTGCAGTCGCCGCTGGGGTCCCATCTGCACGCCCTGAGCAATCGGTTTGCGGCCTCTTTCATCCCTCCGGATGGCATTCCTTTCGGGGTTTAGATTACACTGGATCCCCTCTAAATACCAGCCACTCTAGTAGGGGCCCGGTCTGCTTGCTGAAAGGGAGCAGCAGCTCTGTCGCTGGGAGGCAAGTCTTTCCCAAGATTCTCGTCTTTCTTTCGGAAATTCTGGTTTCTCTTAGCACCGACGATTCCCAAACCCACCCATCAGGGGACACCTTTGCATGAATGCGACCTCCAAGCAGCCGCCACCACCCAGTGACTCCGTGCTCCATGCCGCCGGCTTAGGGCTTAGGGTTGTATTTGGACTGTAGGCGCGCCCGGGCCGCCGCAGCGGCAGCAGCAGCAGCAGCAGCGCGGGCGGCGGCTGGCGCGGCGCAACTCGGCCGTGCTGATGTCTTCCGACTCTGAGGCGGAGGCGGGGGCGGGGGGGCAGCCCCAGTCAGAGCCGGAATCTGAGTCCCAATCGGAGGGGGAAGAATCCGGCAGCGAGTTCGAAGCCGCGGCCGCCTCATCGGACGAGTCAGACTCGGAGGAGGAGCTAGAGGCTGAGGGTGGCGGCAGCGGCAGCGAGGCCGATGAGAAGCCGCCGCCGGCCGCCGGCCGCGGCAACAAGAAGGTGGGGCTGCTTGGCTGAATCTGCCGCCCACGTGTCCACACGCAGTGCAGTCCGAAGCAAACACCTATCCCATCTGGTTTCGGAGCGCAGCCAAGGCGCGGAGCAAGGCATGCGATTGGCTGATTCTGCTGGCTGTGACCAGGCCGGAGTGAGCGATCGGTTTTGCCAGATTTTACATGTGTTTCTGCTGGCAAATCCATCGCGGCACAACCGGCTCAAAATGCATCAACGGGCCTGCTGCTGAGCTCTGACAGCACCGGGGCCGAGTTTTGAGCAGCGGGGCGCCTCGCAGGCGGCGGCTGCGGCGGCGAAAAGGGGCAAAACCGGGCCGGCGCCCACGCCGGGCGCGCAGAGGCCGGCTGGGAACGCGGCACGCAAGGCTCCTGCCACGGGGCGGAAGGGGGGCCTGGCCGCCGCTCTAAAGCCGGCAGCGCCGCCGCCGCCCGCCGCCACTGGTGCGCTCCGCATTCGGCTCTTCTTGGTGATCCTTCAGTGGGCGAATTCCGAGGGGGGAACTTCATTTTTCATTTGCTCGTCGGGTGAGTTCCTGGGTCTCGTGCCTTGCGCCGATTCTCGAGCCCGGGGCAAAGCTCACCTCCAATCGCCTTTGTTTTCGCAATCACCCTCGCTTTGCCTTGCTGCTTGGGACCAGAATCTGAGAGAAAGAAGCGCGTATCATCCTTCTTTCACTGCCTCAAATCAAGCCAGATGTCTCACTGTTCCAGCCTTTGGCTGCAATCAAACGGCAGAGAACGTTCGGCCGCATCAGATAACAACCGGCAGCATCGCAACAAAGCTCACGATTTCGAACCCGTTCTTTTGCACAAACCGAAAGCAATCGAACGAAAGCGATTCGCCAGTCCTTCTGCCCCGCATTGCACCAGCCTGCGCCCTCTGCAGCCTCATCTGACTCGCGTCTGCCTGCGCCCCGCAGCCGGCGGCGGCGGCGCTGCTGCTGCCCCCGCTAGCCTGGCGTCCGCAGACCGGGAGCGCTGCCGGGCACGGGCGGCGCAGCGCTGCCCCCTTCCTGCGGCCCGACCGGACCGGCTGAGGGACACCGGCGGCTTTTGGAGCAGGGCTGCGAGCTCCCCATTGTCGCCCTCACCCCTCCGCACGCCTGGGCCCAGGGGGGGGCCACGAGGGTGGCGGTCGGCCGGCGGCTGCTGGTGGGGACGCCCCCCTACCGCCCTCACAGCAGTGCGCGATTCGGGGCTCCGGAGCTCGAGGGTGCGAGCAGGCGGCTGCGCGGCGGCTGGCCCGCTTCCCTGCCCCGGCCTATCCGTGTCACGGACAAGAGTGTTTCTCCCGCGCGGGGCCTTTGAAGTGTTGCGTGCGTTGTGCTCTGGGCCCCTGGAGTCTCCTTTGGGCGCCATCGGGCCAGCCCTTCCGCTCCCGCCCTGCCCGCCGTCGCCCAAAGCGTTCACAGCTGAGATTGGGAGGTGGGTCGAAGCAGGGGATTGGCAGTGGTGGGCGCGGAGGAGGGGGGTTGTGGTTTTTCCCGATAGGGAAGACGAGGCAGGGGGAAAGTGGGGGGCAAGAGTGTCAGAATCGTGCTGAGTTCAGGCTGGCAGGGGTGGCAGTCTCTGGAGGCTGACTGGGACTGCTGCTGCCCGGTCACTCCTCTGGGGTGCCCAAGTGGCAGGAAGGGGACATGCCAAGGGTCGATGCTCTTGCTGGCCAGAGGGGCCGCTCTGTCTGAACAGTCGCGTGCGGCGCTTTCGGACTGTCACCGGCTGCGTGCAGGGCTGCGGCCTCTGGCATGGGGGACCTACAGGCGCTGCGACGGCGCTCCCGGTCATCACCCCCCCCCCCCCCCCTTTTCCCGCGTCCGGCCGGCCCCGCCGGGCTGCCATGCGTGCGGGCGGAGGAGTGCAGGCTCGACAAACCCTAGTCAGGGTCGCGTCAAACCCCACGCAGACCCCACAGGCATCCCACCTACCGCCCCCCGCAGGTAGCAAGGTCACAATTCCCGGCTTTCCCGCCGCTGCTTTCTAGGTGGGGCCCCCCTCCATTTCCCCGCCGCAGTCCTTTCGAGGCGAATTGGTGACTTTCAGCTCTGGGGTTCTGCCGATAGCGGGAAAAGATAGGGGTGCGGTGTGACAGCCGGCCCTTGGGGGGAAGGAGCTGTTTTTCCTGCATGGCAACCCGCCTGACTGGCCGCTGCGAGCGCAGCCAAGGACCCCAACTCGGCGGGGCGCCTGTTTGGGAGACCGCCTGCAGGGGTTGCGGCTGCGCACCTGCCTTGCTCCTCTCTTGCCTGCCTTCTCTGCTTCCCCGGCTTCCTTTCTTCCCGAACAAGAATTCCCCGGCGTCTTGACAGCGAGCTGCTGCAGCCGGCTAGGGCAGCAGCAGGCAGCCAGCGCGAGCTCAGGCCGCGCCCACCAGCACCAGGCCTCCTGTGCTGGGACCGTATGTATGCGCGTCCATGATCGCGCAGCCAAGACGGCATTCCCCGGGCAGGCGGCTTCCAGGAAGCAAGCAGGCATGGCCTCCTGAGGTGAGGGGGAGGGGGGGAGGGC
>BHFV01000576.1:0-20244 GCA_003568905.1 Trebouxiophyceae sp. KSI-1
GGCGTGCGTTTCGGTTGGTCGCATTGAAAGCGGTTACAACCCTAAACCCTAAAACAGTGTTTAGGGCTTAAGGGGGCACAGCGCTTGCCTGCAGGCGCTGGAGGCCCAGGAGGAGCTGCGGGCCCGGCTGGCAGCAGCGGAGGAGAGGATCCAGGTGAACCCCGTTTTAGGGTTTAGGGGCTAGGGTTCAGGGTTTAGGGTTCAGGGGGCTTAGGGTTTAGGTTTTAGGGCTTAGGGCTAGGGTTTAGGGTTTAGGGTTTAGGGGCTAGGGTTTAGAGTGCATGCAAGCCCCGCGCCCTGCCAGGTTGTTCTGCCAGGCTGGCGGCCGATGCTGCTGCAGAGACCTTGCCTGCTGCTTGCTGCGCAGTGTGGATACTTTCGTATCAGGGAAACACTCCGCAGGAAATAACTAGTTTTTGAAACTTCCACTCCCGAGCTTGGTATGTAGCAAATTTGGTCTGCAGGCAAAAACGCTGGGGTCAGATATTTTTGTGGAAACGAATGCCAAAAGTAAAGCGGCCCTTGCCTGCCGCAGCAAAGCCGGTGGGGCAGCCAGGGCTCGGCCGCCACCACGGCTTGATGGGGCCCTAAACCCTAAACAACACTACAGGCCCCCCTGGCTGCCTTGCAGGCGGTGGAGGCTGAGCGGGAGCAGGCACTCGAACGCGAAGCCGCCGCTGCCGCCGCAGTTGCCGAAGCGCAGCAGAAGCAGCACTCTGCGGAAGCCTCCGCCGGTGCCCTGCCCTCTCCCGTCAGGCATTCGCCAGGCTGGCTTGCGCTTGTTTCTTGCAATCCTAAGTACAAGCCAGTCTGGCGAGCTCAGCTGCTGACCCATGCTTGCTCCATATCTGCGGCTAACCCTGCAAGAAGGGGGGGGGTTTCTTGGGGCCCGGCTGACAGCCTGGCCGTCAGTTACATCCAAGGAAGCTGTGCGGCAGCTGCTCCTGGAAAAACCTATGAAACCCTAAAAATCGCGACATGTGCGCAGAGCTGCTGGAGGCGGAGCGGCGGCGGCGCGATTCGGCTGTAACTGCCGCGGCGGACGCTGAAACCCTAGCAGGGCAGCCGGTGCAGGCGTGGCCGGCGCCGCTGCAGGCGCTGCTGCGGAGGCGGGAGGCGGAGGCGGGCGAGGCGAGACCCTAAGAAACCCTAATCTTTCCAGGGTTCCCCGCACATGCTCCTTGCCTTCATCCCGGCCGAGCGGTCGTTCGGGTCATCTGCGTTTTTCAGCCTCGGAGGCGAGCTGCAACAACCCCGGCTCGTGATTGCGCAGTCTTAGGGTTTTGGTTTAGGGTTTTCCTCCCTAATCCAAAATTCTAAAATGCCTTTCAGTGCGGCAGTGCTCAGTTGTGGCAGTGTGCTCTTCGGCACGGCTGCGATGCGACAAAACAAACGCCCCCCTTCGCACGCAGATCGCTGCCGGCTGCGGCGTGTGCGACAGAGAAAGGGAGGCTGCACGCCTGCGGAAGCTGGCAGGCGGGCATGATTGGAGGAGCTTTAGGGTCTAGGAATATATCCAATGCCTTTAGCAGAGCCTGGCACGCAGGCTGCGGCCGCGGCGGAGCGTTCTCGGCTGGCCCCTCAGCTGCTGGCGGCTCAGGCGGAGGCTGCGGCGCTGCAGGAGCAGCTGCAGGCTGCCGCCGCTGCCAGGCTTGCCTCCCCCGCCCTGGCTGCCAGCCGCCCATCCGACGAATAGAGCAAATAATATTTTACTAAAATTTAGATTCGCTTTGTGAAGAGAAGACGACAGAAAATGAGGCCCAAAAAGTATTGGAACCATAAAAAACCAAAATCATCACATCAAAAATCAACATCTTCTTTATTTTTTATTTTTATCAAAATAATTTTGAAATAAATTTATTGAAATTAAATTTGATTTTTTGCATGCCGCATAGCAGCCGCCACCGCCCATCCCCCCTGCCTCTGATCCGCCTTGCTCGCAGCTTCGGGCTCTCGTGCCTGGCAGCCCGGTCGCGCGTGCCACAGTAACGTAACGTAACGCAAAATTGTGACGTAACGCCGTAACGCGACGTCTGCAGCGAGGCGGCCGAGGCGCGGGCGGCGGCTCTGCACTCGGAGCTCGCCGAGCGCGAGGCCGCCGCGGAGGCGGAGCTGAGAGCGCGGCTGCGGCAGGAGCGGGCCGCCGCGGACGCCAGGTGGCGCTTTTTAGGGTTTTGGGCGGCGATGCCAGGCTTGCGTGTGTCGACGCAGCCGGGCGGCTGTGTTTGGGGGGCCCGCTTTCAGGGTTCCCTAACCCTAAACCCTGCGGGCCCTAAAGGGGCCCGCAGCGTGTGAGTCTGAGGGCCGGCTGGCAGATGGCGCCTGCCTCCCGGCACCCATTACTAATAGCAGGGCGCCCGTGGCCATGCGGCAGCACCCCTGCTTTGTTGACCCGATTCCGATGAATACAACCGGGTCGGCAAAACCGGCGAAATCAGTCATGCCGCCTTGAGCCCAGCCAGCCATCCGTCCCGATTCTATCGAGCCGGGTGATTCGAATCGGGCCAGCAAAATCGGCGAAACCAGTTTTGCCGCCTTACGCCCGGCCAAGCATCCGTCCTGATCCCCGCTCGCTCGCCGGCTTGCAGGCGCGGCGAAGCGGAGGCAGCTGCGGCTGCCGCCGCCGCCGAGCTGGAGGCGCTGCAGGCGAGGCTGGCCGAGCTGGAGGCCGCCAGAGCCGAGGCGGGGAAAGAGGTGGAGGAAGTGAAGAAACGCGCGCGGGCGCTCCTGGAAGAGAAGGACGCACAGCTGGCGGCCGCGCGAGCACGCTCTTCTCCCCTGCAAGGGCATGCACACGCCTGCAGCAGCCCGCGTCGCCAGGAGCCGCTGCTTCGCCTGCAAACATGGCAGGAGCCGCGGTGCCTGAGCAGCTGCCGTGAAGCTTGGGCCCCAGATCGGCCCGCGCGCAAATCTGGACGGAAACCTTGAGTTTAGGAGTTCAGGTATTGGGTTCACAAGGATCGCAAAACCTCAATCCCGACAGTCCCCGAAACTTGAAATTTTATTTAAATACTTTAATTTCATCCAATTTACTATTATTTATTGATAATAAATAAATAAATTTTATTTATAATTTGAATTCAAACGCATCAAAAGCGCGGCGCACGCGTCCCGCCGCCCCGGCGGCGCACCGATCTCCGAGCCTGAATCGATGCCTGCTGCAACCCTACACCTGCCTCGGTCCTTGCTGACATGTCTAGGGTTTGCGAAACCCTAAACCCTAAAACCCTAAAGACGGCTCCGGCGCGCCCGCAGGGCCGCACGCTGTCCCGGACGCTGTCGCGAGCCGAGTCGGGAGACCCGGCCTGGCTGCTGCCGCCCAGCAGCAGGGCGACCGGCGACGCTCTCGCCTCCCCGCTCGCGTCCCCCACCGCCAGCGATGGCCCCCCGCCGCCGACGCAGCCGGCGGCGGCGGCGGCAGATATCGAGATCCAGGGGGAGGCGGGCGCCGCGCCGCCACGACAGACGCGGCTGCAGGCGCTGCAGGCGCGCGTGGCGCTGCTGGAGGCGGAGCTGGCCGACAGCGAGCGCACGCACAAGCTCAGGTGCTCGCCAGCTTCTCGCCGGCTTCTCGCCAGTTTCTGATGCGGCGGCGGCGGCGGCGAGCTCCCCAGGCTCGCGGCGAGCTCTCCAGGCTCGCGTTCGGGCCGCGCAGCGACACTCCCTGACGGCCCCGTGGTGGTTTATATTCAAATTCAAAACCCTTTTAGGATTTGAAAGGGTAAACTTGGTTCAAAAAGGGGGTTTTGGGGTGTCTGAAACGCTAGTAGACACTGCTGGGAGGATCGCGCTGTCCCGCACGCGCCAGCAGGGAGCCGAGCCGGCGGCCGGCAACCTGTCGCAGCTGCGAGCCTCCATGCGCCGTTGCCGTCTGGCTGACTTTATGCTTTAGGGCTCAAAATTTTTGGTGAGGTTAAACCCTAAACCCTAACTGCGCCGCTTTAGGGTCTAAAGTTAAGGGTGAGGTACAAACCTAAACCCGACATGTGCCGGCTGCAGGGACCGGGCGCAGGCGGTCGCCAAGGCGGAGATAGCCGAGCTGCAGCGCTCCAAGGCGCGGGAGGGGCTGGACGCCGACTACTTGAAGGCGGTGCTGCTGCGCGGCTTCGAGTCCGGCGAGCTGCCCGCCTCGAGCGGCCTGCTGCCGGTGCTCGCGCGCCTGCTGCACTTTTCGCCCGAGGAGGTCGCTTCGGCGGCAAGCCGCGCGCGGCGGCGCGGGCCGCCGCGCCCGCCGCCGCGCCGCTGAGCAGCCCTCGCAGCCGAGGCGTCTGTGCGGTCGGTTCGGTGGCAGCTCCGCTGCTTGCGGCTCGCTGCGGCAGCTGTCGGCGCGAGCGCTGTGTGGGGAAGCCAGGCGCCAGAGCAGCTGCTGCATGGCGAGGCGGAGGTGGACGCTGTCTGCGGTGTGGAGGCATGGCATGCTGTGTAAGAGTGAGGGCATGCGTGAAAGAACAAAGGGCACCGTCCTGGAATGCCCATGCAAACAGCGCGCGCGGGGGGTCGTTTCGTTTGCAGGAGAGCAGGCACGCACAGCAGAGCAGCCCGACAGGCAAGACATACATGAGCTTGTGCCATGAAAGCAAGCGATCAATCAGGAGCAAGGGGGCCTCTCACGGCCGCCGCTGTTGCGGCGGCTCGGGTCTGCTGCGCGCCGCGCCGCCGCGGCCGCCGGCGTGCTGTCGCCAGTACGCGACCCCGGATGCGAGCGTCAGGCCGCCGGTGAGGCCGCCCAGGCCCAGCAGCGCGCCGTCGGGCGGCCAGCCGGCGCGCGCCGAGGCGATGCAGGCCGCGACGAGGCTCAGCTGGGCGACCGTGTTCACTTTGCTGATGTACAGCGGCTGCACGAACGGCGCCGGCTCCGCGTGCCTGCGGCCAGGTGACCGCGCGCTCGCCGCCTCCGGCCCGCTCGGCGCGACGTGCGCACCGCCGGCGTCCCGCGCTTCCACGCTCCCGGCAGGCCCCGCTGCCGCGCTGTCCGCGGCCGCTGCGGCGCCCGTGATCATCCCGGCGCCTGGCGGCGGCACGGTGCGGAAAAACTCGCGCCAGCCAGGCCAACGCCAGCCGAGCGCGCGCAGCCGCAGGCCGAAGGCGCCGCCGACCAGCAGCGCGTCCCGCCCGATGATGAGGCCGGCCAGCGGCGGCGGCAGCGAGCCCTGCGGGGCCAGCCGCGTTGAACGGCTGCGAGAGAGCGGATGTATGCGCGACGTCCCTGCGCGTGGAAACGCAGAGCAAGGAAGCCGCATGGCCGCTGAAGATGCGCAAGCAGGCCCACTACCGAGGCGGCTGCTGTGCCCATGCGGGTGCAGGCCGGGAGGGGCGCGCCTGCCATGCCAGCGCACCGGCAGTGCAGCAGATGAGGACCTTGTCGGCCAGCGGGTCCAAGTAGGAGCCGACCACGGAGCCCTGGCCGAGGCGGCGGGCCAAGAAGCCGTCCAGCCAGTCGCTGGCGCCTGCAGGCTCGCCAAAGGAGGAGCTGTCTTCCGTGCCCTTGCCAGGCGTCCTGTTAGAAGCCCAGTCCAGTGCCTGCCTTCGGCCCATAAACAGCTTGCTAAGCACGCCAAGCAGCCCTCACATAGCAGCCGCATCCGCCCTGCTAAACAGGCCAGGAGCAGCTGCAGCCGCAGCGACTGTGGCTGATGAAGTAGTGACTGAGGGCCCCACCGGCAAGCCCTAGTGCCACAAAGGCGGTCGGCCACTCATTCCCGACGATGAGGTATGCGATGCCAGGGCCGCTCAGCAGCCGGGCCCCAGAGACCGCATTGGGCCAATTCCACAGCGGATGGACCGCCTGCTTCGGACTGTCTGCAGCAACACACCCTTTCTCAGCAACGGCTTGCTGGTCAGGCACAGGCTGTGGCGGAGAACAGTGCTTGCCTGTGTTGCCGGCCGCCTGGCAGCTTGTGAGGCTGCTGGAGCTGAACGTTCGAGTCTGCAGCAAACTGACAGCGAGACTCGCGCTTCCTGCGGCACACAGGACATCAGTGCTACCGTGCCGCGGCCACAGGTCCCGCAAAGGCTTGCCCTGCCCCCTCACTTTGGCCGGCTGGCGATGGGCTCGCTTCTGCCGTCCGGTCGGCTCGGTCACAGGCATGCCATGGCTGCAGAAGTGACGTCTGGGAGGATCCATCAGCCAGAAGTGCTGCGAACCGGTAGCAAGCAACCGGCAGGCGCCGGTGCTTGCCGATGCATGCCAACATGCCGCCGCTGCGGACTGCGCAGCGGTCTTCGATTTGTTTTAAAGCTGTCCGCAGCCTTTACCGCGGAACTTTGAATTCGGCGTCACGACATCCAGTGTGCTCAGGCTTCTCAGATAATCAGAGTCAGAGTCCGAGCGGGCTGAATGCAGGTACCTGCATTTGCGAGGGGAGCTTTCCGTGGTTTTCAGCCAGATCTGATCAGTATAATCCGTGCGCTGCAACCGGTTGGCACTATTGCGCGCGGGTGCCTCCGCCGGCTCCTGGCGGCAGGGATGACGGCAGCTCCGGAGCTGGCGCCGAGCGCGGCAAACGGCCATGGCGACGCTGCGCTAGCCGCGATGGCTCTCGCCAAGCGGCGCGTTGCGGTGTGCTCCTTCGATACGGTTGCGGCACAAATCGCATGTCCGGTGTTAAATCAGGAGCCGCCGGCATGCTTTTGATCAAATTGCACTGCCCCGCAGGCTGCCGCGGCGATGCCAGCAGAGCATGACGTTGCCGACACGTTCCGTGCGGCCGATCTGATCGTCGAGCGCCGGCAGGAGCTGCAGGTCAAGCCACCGTGGGAGGTGCGCTGCGTCCACCTCTTCTCATCGACCTCTGCTCTCCTGAGGCACCTGACATCGTTATCACGCTGCTCAGGACGGGACTGTGCCGCACGCAGGGCCTCAAATTCGGTGTCAACTTCAGCGATCACATGCTGCTTGTCGAGCACGTGGCTGGCCAGGGCTGGGGCGCGCCGCGGCTGGTGCCTTTCGGGCCGCTGGCGGTGCACCCGGCCGCCCAGGTGCTGCACTACGGCATGAGCTGCTTCGAGGGCATGAAGGCGTACAAGGGCCCCGACGGCCGGCCGCGCCTCTTCAGGTCCCCCCTCACCCCATATCAAGCTCAGCCTGCTGTGCCAATTCCACCTGCTGGGATGATACTGCCTGCCTTTCCAGACGCATTCAGCAGCCCTACTTCCTGGCATTGAGGGGAGCAAGTGGCTGCAGGCCGGACTTAAACATGGCCCGCTTCAGACGCTCGGTTGCACGGCTCGGCTTGGCAGACTTTGACCCGCAGGCACACCCCCTATCCCCCTTCCAGCCTGTCAACTTGCTCACTCTGTCACCGGCAGCAGCTGCAGCTCAGCAGAGGACCGGCCTGAGCGCCAGCAGCGACTCGCACACCCTTGCCTGCTGTAGCAGCCAGTCCTACGCTTCAAGTGGCAAAACACCGCCGCTCTGGGGAGCTAGCCCTGCCTGTTCAGCATCGGTATATAGGTACCGGTAACTCTCGTGCCGGTAACTCCCGTGCTGGTAACTCCCGAAGTACACAGAGCTTCTCCGGGGTGACAGCCACCAGCGGTCACACCTGCTGCTGCACTGCCCGCCTCGCCTCTGAAACCCTACACCCTAAACCCTAGACCCCTGGACCCTATACCCATCAGGCCGCCGCACGCCTGCAGGAGCTGCTCGAGTGCCTCAAGGAGCTCGTCCGACTGGAGGCCGCCTGGGTGCCCAATCGGCCGGGCCACAGCCTGTACCTGCGCCCCTTTGCCTGCGCCTCCGGCTTCTCGCTCGGCGTGCCTCAAGGCCCCTGCCCGCGCACGACGCTCAGCGTCGTCTGCAGCCCCGTCGGACCGTACTGGCCTGCCGGTGCGCCCCTGCCCCCTAGGGTTTTAGGGTTTAGGGCTGAAACGCCTGCAGCCGAGACGCCAGACCCTTTTTGGAGAGCGCAGCACGGCAGTTGCCCGCTTTGCTGTGAGCCAGAAAGCGGCCGAGGCAGGGCTGCCCGGCTCTCGGCAGCGCAAGTGCCTATCTGCAACCCCCCCCCCCCCCCGGTAACGCTCGCCTCATTCTGTTTGCTGGGTCAGACTGAGAGGCCCAGCATCTGCCGCTGCCCCCGAGCAGGGGGGGCCTATTGCTCCACCTCCTCGCCTGCATGGCACGCCCCGCAGCAGGCACTGAGAGCGGCCTGGCACGCGTGTGCTGTCGCCTGCTGTTCTCACTCCTGCTGTCAAGGCTGGCTCTGTCGTGCTGCAGGTTTAGGGCGTAGGGCTTAGGGTTTAGGGTTTAGGGCTTAGGGTTGAGTCAGCCGTGTGCGATCGCAGGCCTGCAGCCGATCCGACTCTTCATAGACGAGGAGCACGTGCGCGCCTGGCCGGGCGGCTGCGGCGCCAACAAGGCGAGTTTTCTGCCTCCAGAAGAACGACCGAAAAAGAATATCAGGTTCCAACGCTGCAGTGCCGAAGCTCACAAGCTACCCCGCAGGAATGTGTCATGACGCGCTCTGCTCCGTTTTAAAGTCAGCTGCGTTGCAAGCCTGGCTTGCATTCAGCTGCTCAAGGATGCTGAGCGAGTGTGTGATGGCTGCGGGCTGCCCTTTGGCAGGTGGCGCCAAATTATGGGCCCACGGCGCCGCACTGGAAGGCTGCGCAGCAGCACGGCGCGTCCATGGTGCCCCTCTCACCCCTTTTCCTCCGCCTTTCATCCATCATTGCTTCCGCTTCTGCTCGCAATGTCCTGCGGCCGCGGCAGCCGCCCTGTCTAGATGTCTCATGAGCCGCCAGCCTGTTTCGTAAATCCTTTTCAGCTGCTCCACGGCACTCCCCGATTGTGGGGTGTTCAACAGGAGGAAGAGCGGAGCGCACGGATTCAAATGCGAAGTCCATTCAACAGGTTTAAATGGTTGAATTGACGACCTGGCATGGCCCCGGCAGGTGCTCTACACACTGCCCCACGGGAGCGATCCCGAGGCAGCGACAGTCTCGGAGGCTGGCGCAATGAACGTCTTCTTTCTCATCGACCAGGCCAGGGCCCCTCCTGCCTGTGGCTGGCCGCAAGACGCGCGCCTGGCTTCCTTGCCAGTTTTCCCGCCGAAATTCGAATCGCCTATGACCGTTTCGAATTTGAATACTCCCGCCGGAATGTCGAGTCGGAGGGTGCCGTTACGATTTTGAATTTTCCCGCCAAAACTGCAACTGACACCGTATTTACCGCCGGTGCCATGAGGGGAGGATGGGCTGAGACAGGCTGGCAGCGGCATGCAGGCGGGCGGTGGCAGCCGAGAGCTCGTAACTCCGCCGCTGGACGGCACCATCCTGCCGGGCGTGCACCGCGCCTCCATCCTGGAGCTGGCTCGGGAGTGGGGCAAGTGCGCCGTCTCTGAACGCCCACTGACCTTGAGAGAGCTCCAGCAGGCGCGTTTTTCCCGCCAACTGGCCGCTGGCAGTGTGTGCTGCCGGGGGCCGCAGCTGCAAGGACCGGCTGTCACTGAAGCACCTGCCACTGCGACTGAGGCGGCACCGCTCGCGCGCTTGCCTGCCATGCGCACCAGCTGCCTCCAACTCATCACTTTGGCATTACACATGCTTCAGGGGGGGGAGGGGGTTACAGATAGGCACTTGGCACTGCCGCCAGCCGGGCAGCTCTGTCTCGACCGCTCCCTGGCTCACAGCAAAGCGGGCAACTGCCGTGCTGCGCTCTCCGACGAGGGTCTGGCGTTGCGGCGGCAGGCGGCGGCGGAGGGGCGGCTGCGGGAGGCTTTCGGCTGCGGCACGGCCTGCCTAGTGCAGCCAGTGGAGGCGCTGGTGCGGGCAAACCGGCCCCCGCTGGCCGCGCGGCCCCTGGAGGGCGAGCAGGCCTTTGCCGCCAGAATCTACAAAGCGCTAAGCGACATCCAATACGGCCGAATCGACAGCCCCTGGAGCGTGCCCATCTGACAATGCTGCCTCCTGTCCCCTCTCCTCGCTTTGATGCCCCCAGAGGCCCGCCCCCTGCTGTCAGTCAGCTTGTAAGCAGAGGGCTGCGTCCCTCCATTGGAAGCGGCATGTCTCTCCTCAAACGAAAGGGGGAGCACACGTGTCCAGCGCGAGCACCCTTTGCCACCCTGGCTTGAGGATTAGAGCTCGGACATTGCCGCGATGTGCTTGCCTCCTGCTTCATTATGAGCAGAGGCAGGCATGGCCGGCGCATTCGCGTCTCGACTGCAGCCCCTCATTTGTTGATGACTCGTGCCCCGGACGGCCAGTGTGCCTCTGAGCCCCAGCATATGACTGACGATTTGGTTTGGAAAGATTGTCTGACCTTCTCGCCGTGCCAAAGGAGCCCTGCTTCCAAGCAAGCCGCTGTGCTATTGCAGCCGCGCCCTGGTGCAGCCTGGCGAGCCTCCCTCGAAAGCATTTTGGCCCATAACTGCAAGGCGCAAGCAGGCACACGCACACACAGGGGGGAAGTCTGACTCCTGGAGGGTGCAGCCTGGGTGAAACGCCAGCAGCCTTCAGTTGCATAAAACCTGCTCTCAAGCATGCCTGGGCCAGCGGATGAGTTGTTGGGCACAGATCAAGCTCGCAGCGAGGCGGCAGCTGAGCAAGCATCCAATGGAGGGCCTCTGTGAGCAATCGTTTGCAGCAACCAGGCGGCAGGGAACAAGGGCACTGCAGTGCAGGCAGCTCGGAACGCAGCCCATCTGTTCGCCGGTACGGGTTTTTGATCAGGAGTCACAATCGCATCAAGTGCCGCGCCGCACGCCACGCGCCGCGTCCGCGGGGCCACGGCCGCCGAGAGCTCAGCACTCGCAGCAGCTGACAGCCCCCGGGCCGGCACGGGCATCCGGCCGAGCCGCAACAGACCCACCCATAAGGCAGCAGCCGCTCAGGACACCACAAAAACGCCGCCAAGTCAAAATTGCGCCGCGGTGCTCACTGCTCGGCTTCGTGAGGCTCCTCCGGGTCGAGCAGCGGCTCGTGATCGTCCGCCTGCTGCAGCTGCCGCCGCCAGTGCGCCCAGCCGAAGCAGGCCAGCAGCAGGCAGGACAGCAGCAGCAGCAGCGCCGCGTTGGCGGTGGTTGCCCAAGCGAAGCCAAGCAGAGCGGTGAGGCCGCCGCCGGCCAGCGGGCCGGTGCCGGCGCCGAGGTAGTAGGCGCTGCCCAGCAGGCCGCTGGCGAGGTCCTCCAGGCCCACCGGGCTCAGCCGCGCCTGCAGGAGGAAATATCGGATGAGAGCTCCATGCACAATGTAATGAGAATTCGCGTCATTGTCTGCATGGTTGTGATTTTGTCAGCGATTTCGTTTGTTGCTAGCCGCCATTTTTTATTAGCCTCCAGTTCGGTGTTGAGGGGCGCAGTCCTCGTCGCTTGCTGCTCCATCGGATGAGCGGCTGCTGGAGAAAGGTCCGGGTGCGGTTTGTGCGCCCCTTGCAGAGTGTTGCCGCCCGCACTTGTTCGCACAGGCCGAGGGCAGAGGCGCGAATGCTACACCCTGGTCCTCAAAGGGGGCCAGGGGGGCATGCCTCGTCTGCCGCGGCCAGGACGGCCGGCAACACCGGCATGAGGCCGCAGGCGCAGCCGGCGCCCAGCAGCACCAGGCTGAGCGCGATGAGCCAGCCGCCGGTCAGGCCGGCAGCCCGCAGCGCCGGTGCCAGCAGTGGCGAGGGGCCCAGCAGCAGGAAGGGCAGCACGCAGGCCAGCTGGCCCGCGACCATCACTTTCACCGGCCCAACCCGGTCACTCAACCACCTGCGTGCGGGCGAGGCATCGGCACAAGCCGCGGGAGCAGCTGCGGCCACACACAGACGCGCAGAGAGGCAGCTTTGCTGCGCTGCATGCACCCAGCGCACTGCCATACTGAAACAGCCATTCAAGTGGAAGCCTTTGGCACGCGCTTGCTCTGCGCCGGCGGCGTCGCTCTGCGGGGGCAGGGGCGGGGATGGCTGGGCAGAGAGGCGCACCCGGCGAGTGCAGTCGCGACTGCGTATGAAGCGGCCAGCAGCGCGAAGCAGACGCCGACGCGTGCCTGTGAGATGCCGTGCGCCGCCAGGAAGGGCGCCAAGGTCGCGTCAAGGAACGTGATCGCGGCGGCGCAGATCGAGCACCCCGCGAGCAGCAGCGCAATCTTCGGCTGGGCGAGCATGCGGGCGGGCGTCACGTCGCGCGCGCTGCTGACGTCCGGCATGATCACGTCGCGGTCTGCGCGCGCGCGCGCGCCAGATATTGAAATTTGAATTCAAAATTTGAATTTTGAATTCAAAATTTGAATTCTGGCGCGAAACGGTTGGCGCGATTTCCACGTTCCCGCCACGGCAGAGGCATGCTCGCGCAGATTTCAGGCGCTAGGTGGCTGCCTGTCAAGCAGCCAGTACTGGTGCGGGTGGCAGGATAGGGGGTGGGAAAAGCGCACTCTCTGGGATGGCGAACGGCAGCGGCACCATCAGCAGGCCGAGCAGCGCAGCCGCGTAGAAGGGTGCGGAAAAGCCGAGCGAGGCGGCCAGCAGGCCGCCGAAGAGGGGGCCCACCATCCAGCCGACGGCCAGCGAGGACTCCAACAGGCCGAGGCAGGCGCCAAAGTGCTCCGACTCCCGGAAGAGACTGCAGGCCGGGTTTCGAATCTGAAGGGTCAGCGGCGCGGCAGGGATCCCTAGCCTCTGCGCCGCTGCCACTCTGGAGTCTCTGGCGCTCCAGACAGACATTCCGGCCACATGATGGAGCCTCATGGAGAGTTGCCGTGGGAGCAGCTTGCCGCCTGATGTGCAGGCGGGGAAGGGAGGGGGTTGGGCAGCGCACTGCGTGACCCATGCAGCCGAGGAGGTGTCCACTGCGGCAGCTCCCACTCCGTTCAGCATGCGGAGCGCAATCAGGAGCGTGGCAAAGCCGGCCTGCTTGCGGTCGGGGATGTTGACGCTGGCTCCGACGCCGGCGCTGGCTGCCGCCGACAGCGCCACTCCGAAAACCAGCATTGCTTTTCGGCTGACCACCCTGCGGCCGCCGCAAGGCAGCCTGTGTCAGCGTCGCAGGAGGTAGCAAGAGGGCGGCGGAGGGAAGAAAGTCGCCCTGCCTGCGCTGCATCAGGCGGCCAGCAATTGGCGAGGCGACAAAGTTGAGAAGGCTGTAGACAGAGAAGATGGCACCGGTGAGGCCGGGCGAGAGTCCTCGTCGCTCAGCCTCCTGCGAGGCGCAGGACAGGGCGAGTCCATGCTGTTGAACTTACTCAAGCTGCCGATGTCAGGACTTGTTGCAGGCAACTGTGAGCTCACCGTGGGAAGGATAGGAGCCAGCAGCGAGAACGTGCTGTTGATGGCCGTGACCACGACCAGCAGGGCCCCGAAGCACCACCACCGTTCCCGGTTGCTCGGTTCTCGAGGTGTTGGAAAATACATCACTTCGTGTTGCCGCTTTGTGTGCCACCTGCCGCTCGTCGGCGACAACGGAAGGCGCGGCACACCTCGGGGGGTCCTAGGCGCGCCTCTCGGCGTGCGTGGAGTCCTGTCGCCGTCTCTCTGGTTGGCAACACCGTTTGGAAGCTGGAAATCCACAGCTCCGCCGCGATGCGTCGCGATGGGAGGCAGAGTTGTGCTCATGTTGCAAGGCACATGCAGTCTTATTCTCCCTTTAATGAGCCTCAGGGAGGTCGGCCTTCCGGCAGCTCTCGGTCGGCGCGCATTCGGTTTTTCGTCTTTCATTGGGCAAGTACAGCGACAGCCACCGCGCACTTCATCGCTAGCAGGAAACACATTCACACTTTTGTCTGCTACCGTTGCGATCACCACACTGTCCGACGGTGCTTTGTTTTTTTGCGCCACATCGGTGCATGTGAACGCAGTGCTGCTAGAGAAAAGCCGACGATCTTGGCAATTCTGCGATCTAAAGCAGCTTACCAGGCGATGGGCAACGCGGAGCCGGTGGCAGTCGGCGTTCTTGCGCTTCAGGTGACCTACTGCTTGCCGCCGCGCCGTTGTGACGCGTCGCTGCGCACTCGCAAGGCGACTGCTTTGAGCTTGAATCGCGGCAGGCGCAGGGCTGGGATCGGCACAGGTGCTGACAGCCACGAGGCACGGTCGTAGGGCTCGTTTCGGGAGCATGTCGCTAGTCTAAAGAGACTTCCCGGCGTGACGGCCGTGGAGGTGCGGACGCGGGAGCAGCTGGCAGCTGTAGACGGCCTCATAATTCCCGGCGGTACGGCGCTGGCTGTCACATTGGGCTTGCTCCAACCAGCTGGCCGGCAGCACCTCGACACGCAGCAGCATGTGCAGGCGAGAGCACGACGATGGCGCTGGTGGCCGAGCGCTGGGGCCTCATCCCCGAGTTGCAGGGATTCGCGGCGGCCGGGCGGCCGGTGTGGGGCACGTGTGCAGGCCTCATCTTCCTGGCAGACCGTGCGAAAGGTCCGGCTCTTCTCCCGCACCTCTAGCACCGACAGTAGCAAGCGACGCATGCACATATCCTGTTCAGCTGCGTGTCCTGCACAGTGCATCAACTCGCACACCCGCGGCCGTATTCCAAGGTTGCCTTCAGCTGCCACCACATCCACCCAACACCCCTCCAGCAGTCAAGAGGGGAAGCCGCGCCCGCAGGCCAGAAGGCCGGCGGCCAGGCGCTGCTCGGCGGCCTCGACTGCACCGTGCACCGCAACTTCTTCGGTGCTCAGATCAACTCGTTCGAGACGCGGCTGCCGCCGCCGCCCTGCCTGCCGGAGGCCGGTCCTGCCACGGGTGACTTCAGGGCCGTGTTCATCCGCGCCCCAGCTGTCATAGAGACGGGGCCAGGAGTGCAGGTGCTGGCCACTTACCGGCTGTCCCCAGACGAGACCGCCGCCAGCGTGCGGCCCCTCCTCACACGCCCCAAACGCTCCCCCTGTGGGGGGATCCTTGCAACAGACTGTCAGGGCAGCCTGCTTGGAGCCTGCGCCTGCACGCCTGGCTGCAACAGCGCGCTCAGCAGCAGCTCGCGAGTGCTGCAGCGGCGGCAGCCAGCGCAGACGGGCAGGCGTCTCCACAGCAGGCGCTCGGCCCAGCCGTGCTGGAGCCTGAGGGCAGGGCCGCGGCTGCAGGGAGAGAGCGAGGTGGCTGTGGCTGTGCGATCCAAGCACCTGCTGGCCACCGCCTTCCACCCGGAGCTGACAGAGGACGTGCGATGGTGCCGCCCCCACTGCCAGCCACATGAAAACGCGCGGCAGCCGGCCGCCTGCTGGCTGCACTCTCGAGAGTGGCCTCTGGCAACTCCGCCTCACTGTCTGCTGACACCCAGGCGCCTTTGAGATGGCGGTACATGCCTGCTGGGCAGAGCCTGCCGCGGGGGGACTGCGCAGCTCTGCTGGCATGGGCGGGGAAGAACAACTCCCGTGTTGGTGGCGCAACTGCGGCTGCAGAGGCATAGCTGCCACGGCAGGCAGCACGGTCCTCTGAGAGCAATCACACACATGCCCCTTCCCGGCTCTTTCCTTGTCGTCTGACAGCTCCGCCTCCTGCCGGCCTCTGCAGGCACCAGCTGTTTGTGGACATGGTGCGAGAGCAGGTGAGGGGCTCAGGTGCGGCCAGCCGCCAGAGCAACGGGGCAGCGCAGCCACAGAATGACACCGCTCGGCGCAGCAGCAGCAGCAGCAGCGCGCACGCCGACCTGCCGATCTATGCCTGAGGCGGCTTGCAGGCGTCTGGTTCTGCCCTCACATGCCTTCCTTTCCAGCCCCTCGTAAATAAACGAGTGAGAGTCCCCATGTACTGCCCCCAGCAAGTAGCCTCGTCTGGCAAAACCGCGCTCAGGACGCGCGGCCCCGTGATTCCGTTCCTCCGCTTTGAGAGTGTGGCAGTGCTGAGCGCAGCGGATGGGGCGTGCACAGACGCGGCTTCCACTCACATGCCTGCCATGCGCCAGTCATGGCAGCAGCCCATCCGGCCAGCCCATCCGCAGCCCTGTGAGCCTCGCCCCAAGAAGCTCACAAGCCGATGTCTGGGCACCAGGAAAAGCGTCAGCAACCGCTGCAGACACACATCAGACGCGGCGGGGCGCAGTCGACAGGGGGCGCCCGGCGCCGACTCAGGCTGGCGGTGGGCGCGTCAGCGTCGCAGCCAGTCGGGCCGCAGCAGACGTGGCAGCTGCAGCGGGGCCATGCCGGCTGCAGGCTGGAGCGCCTCATTGAATGCCGTCAGGCGAGGCTTGAACGCAGCCACGAAAGCAGACAGCCGCAGCCGTTCTTGGGCCGAGATCACCGCTTCTGCGGCGGCGCCTGCTGCTGCGGGGCAGCGCCGGCCGGCAGGGTGCCCGCGGGCAGGGGGCGCGCCGGCGGCGGCTTGAGGGAGGCGCGGTACCGGTCCACGTGGTTGAGGATGAGCAGGCGCGGGCCCGGCGGGATGCGGACCTCCTGCAGCGCGCTGTGGCAGGGCGGATATGCCAGGCTGTCAGTCGCTGCTGTGGGAAAGCCTGTCCCGGAAACTTCCCGGAATCTCCTTGGTCTCTTTGCAGGTGTGACATGCGGGAGGGCGGCTGTGAGCATCGTGGGCAGCGCTGGGCCGGAGGGGCGCCTGGCAGCAGCCAGCATGCCGGCTGCAGGCGCATGGGCGAAAGACAGCCGGTGCAGCGACGAGGCAAGCTGCGGCCGCTGCTCTGAGCGCAGCGGCCCGCCATTCACAGGGAGGGCGTGTGGCTTGGATGCGGCACATGCTTGGTCGCGGCATGCAGCCAGCCCCTCTGGCATGTGCGTAGCAGCATGGCTGGCAGGCGGGCATGCCCGGAAGGCCGACCTGTCGTTCCACAGCCATATGGTGAAGTCGTTCAACCGCCCCTTCTGGATGTTCTTCGTGTATTCCTGCGGGCAAATGTTCCCCAATTCAATTTTGGCCACCTGGTATATTCTTCTTGGATGTGGGATAAACTCAGCCATGCACGCCAGACATGTCCCCCGCAGCGCACGACTTTATGGGGACCACATGTGGGCTGCCAGGGCTGCTGCTGCCGGCCAGGCTGGACCGGAGCGGCAAACGGCAGCCACTCTCGCTCGAGCCCCGAGCGCCGAGTGCCGAGTCGGAAGCGGGAGCGCACTGGGAAGCCCAGGTTGGTCAGGATCTGGCGGCCGCGCAGGTAGTCGACCGGGTCCCGCTTGGGCGCCGAGAAGCGGCTGCCCAGCTGCAGGGGGGAGGGGCGGGCAGGACTCAGCGAGCCGAACGCAGGAGCCCAACGGCATGTGTGTCGCACCGCAGGCGGCGATGAGCGCTTAGCGCTCGGCGCTCGGGAGTAGAGAGGGGTAGACTGCAGCACAGGAGCACGAGCACACAGCACGGAAGGAAGGGCAGGCCCCTGGGCTGAGAGGGGCAGCATCTCTGTCGGCTCTCTGGCACTGCAGCGCCCTGACACGGAGGCCGGGCTAGCTGGCCGCTGGCTGACGTCTTAGCAACCACGTGCTTGCAGCCCTACAGCAGCATGTGGATCCCTAGCGCAGCAGACGAGTCCCAAGCACAGAGGGACGGTTCCCCCCGCAGCTGCACGCGCCGCCTCAGGCTCCCGTTTGCCCTCACGCGACTCTGGGATCTGAGTGTGGCAGGAAGAGGAAGGGAGGGGGGCTGTGTGCCTTGTGCAGCGCGCCCTGGAAGAGCGCAAACATGACGCCGGTCGTGAAGGCGCCCTGCAGCGGGTTGCCCTGGGTGATGCCGCTGACCATGGAGAAGGCAAAGCCGGATCCGAACGAGGCGACCATCCTGCGGCAAGATTGTCGTTCGTCACGTTACTAATGAGAATCACAGGATCACCGCGGATTGTGTCGATGTCACAATTGCGCCCAAAGCAGCCTGCCTTGCAGACACTGCAAGCTGCACCCCAGAGCAGCCGTTCCTCCTCTCTGGCTGCTGCCCGTGGCTCAGCCTGTTGCAGTATCGGCCTAAAACAGGCGCTGCAGCCAATGCGGGGGGCCGGGAGGCAGGCGCACTGCGTGTAGGTGTCATCCTTCTGGCGCACGCGGCGGACGGCGGTCGAGATGCCGGCATGCACGCCCGTGATCACCGCAAAGTTGCGGGCCTGGATCAGGGGGCCGCCCATCTGCGCCTGCATGCTCTTGAGCATGTCTGCGGGCGGCAGCGGGCTGCATTGTCAGCTTACCGGTGGCAACTTCTCCAGGCGCTTAGCAGCCGACACTGCAGCGCCGCGTTTGTGGCTGGGGTGTGGGAGAGCAAGCGCGTGCCTGCGTTCTGGCCGGACTGTGCGGCGGCCGCATTCAGCTGGCCGGGGTCCATGCGGAAAAGGCTGCCCATCACGCCGCCCATCGCAGCGCCCTGTTTGTCAAGCACCGGCGTCACGGGCTCAGTATCCAAAGAGAGTGTCAGTCAAAGGCGATGGCGGTGACGAGATGCCGCCGAAGAGTGTTGTATAAGCCGGTACTACTAGCTCATGCAGCGGGCAGCCGCTCAAACAGAGGAGATCCGCGCATGAGAAGGGAGAAACGGTCGCATGGCTCACTCCGGTATCGAGTGCGGCTCAGCAAAGCATCGAGAGGGTCACCTGGAAGGAGCCAGTGACCGTCGCGATGGCGGCGTCCACAGCCACGGGCTGCCGGGCCACCCATTGCTCGAACTGGCCCTTCCAGCGCTTCGGCTCGCGCAGCCGCGGCGGTAGCCACTGCAGAGCGGGGTGCCCCTGCCGCTGCTCCACCAGCGCGCCGCCCGACATCCTTCTTCCGCTGCTCCCGGCCGCAGCCCCGAGCCAAATCAGATGCAGCCGCCGACAGTTCCGGAATCAGACCGTGGGCACGACCAGGCCAATTATCAGTCGCGAAGGCTCGACTCTGATGCCTCACGAATGTAAGGCACAAACACCTCTGCCTGGGTAGTGCGGAATGCGGAAGCGAAGTGCCGGGCCCTGAGCGACATTCTCCGGATTCGCTTGCCGCGGCAGAAGCGGCGAGAGGCGGTCCTGCAAGCCTGATCGCGTCGAGAAGATGCAGCAGCGCCTATTTCCGACCGCCAGTGCGTCTCTCGCTGCTCCAGCTGCGGATGTGATGCACCAAACTCCTCAGCCTGGTCGCCTGGGAGGTCTGACGAGTGCCGAGTGTCGTTTGCAGGCTGCTCGGGCAGGCCCGACTCGAGCGCGCGAGCACCGCCCCTCGTCGCCGGCCTGCGCACCAGCAGTCGAGCTCGGCTGGTCTGCGCCCAGGCGGGCGCCGACTCAGCACCGTGAGGCGCCCCACTCAACAGCCGCTGTCTGCGCCGCAGAGGAAGGCTCCTCTGTGTCCAAGCAGGCACCCCACGACAGTGCTGTCAGTCTGCAGAGCGAGCATCTGAGAACAGCTGCCTGGGCTCTGAGCGGCCAACGCGGTCCCCGCAGGAGCTTTGGCAAGTCGGTGATGAACGTCGCCCGCCAGGTCCAGGCCTCGCTGCCCATCGTCGGCCTGCTCTCGCGCCTTGCCTCCTCGTCGGGCGGCATCGGACGCGATGAGTTTGTGAGCCCCTGTCTCCGCCAAGCACCCCGCTGTCCCCGCGCACGCCGCTAGCCTGCCCACCTCTGCCCTTCCCTCACCCTTTCTTTCTGCCAAGCATCCCAGCTGTCTCAAGCATCCAAGCACTCAGGCTTGCCAGCTCACCGCCGCATGCCCCCCGCAGGCGTACCCCGAATTCGCGCGGCGGCTGATCGACACTGCGGGCCCCACCTTCAACGAGGCGGCCGCCGACTGGGAGACCCGCCACGGCCGCGTCGGCCAGCGGAAGTACGTCATACTCTTCCTCTGGATGGCTTACACCGGCCTGGGCCTCGTTCCCCGCAAGGCCATCGCCAATGCGGCCATGCGCCTGCGAGTCTCGTGCGCCTCCCCCCTCCCTGCCATCCCCACCCTCTGAGGCTCACGTGCTTCTGCAGCAGCCCCTGCGGAGCACTTCTCCAGAGCCTGCTGGGCTTCCGAACACAGGGATGCGCTCTGAGAGAGGCGCCGTCCGGGCTGCCTGCAGGCACGACCTGCCAGGCGAGATGGAGCGTTTCGAGGGCGAGCGGGAAAAGGCGCTGTCCGTGTACACGTATGCGCAGCGGCCAAAGGGGAAAACGCGCGAGCAGGTCGCCATCGCGGTCGACGCAATCTGCCGCCTCACGCTCGGTGAGACACCTCCAGAATCCCAAGCCTTCTAGGCGGCTCAACGATTCACCTCATTCACCGCCGCGGACGCAGCAGCGGCAACTTGCGAGCTCCTGAGCCTGCCTCCCGTGCCTCATAGCAGCGCATGCCGGCCGGCTCACCCGGGCCGCACAGTGCAGCGCACCTGCCCTGCTGCACAGTGCTGCCGTCTCAGCACGCCTGCAGCGACGACTGCGCTTGCAAGAGCCCCCCCCC
>BHFV01000577.1:0-20243 GCA_003568905.1 Trebouxiophyceae sp. KSI-1
GGGGCGGGGCGCACCGCTCCATGAAGCGCTCGCCCTCGCTGTTGCGCAGGATGCCGCCCTCGCCGCGCGAGCCCTCCGTGATCAGGCAGCCGGCGCCGTAGATGCCGGTCGGGTGGAACTGCACAAACTCCAGGTCCTGCGGCCACACGTGTCGAGACGGGTCTCAAAAATCCGGCGGCGGCAGCAGCAGCAGTTAGTGCGGCGCCGTCCTCTTGTTCGATCAGCTGCCCGCCTCGCCTGAGCCAAGCTCCCAAAGCTCTGGCACAGCGGGCTGCTCGGGAGGCTCCTCTGCTTGGCACCCCTCTGGGTCATGTACAGCAGGGGGAACGGGCGAGCGGCGCGGCTCGCCTGCAGCGGCAGCCCCGCGCGCGCGACCATGGCGTTGCCGTCGCCCGTGCACGTGTGCGCGCTGGTCGCCGAGAAGTAGGCTCGGCCATAGCCGCCAGTCGCGAGCACGGTCTGCGCGGCGCGGAAGCGGTGCAGCGAGCCGTCCTCGAGGCACAGCGCGAGCACGCCGCGGCAGGCACCCTCCTTGTCCATCAGCAGGTCCAGGGCAAAATACTCGACTGCGCGGCGGCCGGGCGGATGGGGGTTATGGGCAGCCTTGAGAGTAGTTCAGGGAATGGGCCTCGGCAGCTCGCAGGCAGGGCAGGGCGGCAGCTGGCAGAGCGCGGGCGCATCTGCTTGGCGAGGAGCTGGAGAGGGAGAGCGCACCGAAGAACTGGCAGTCATGCTTCATGGCCTGACCGTACAGCGTGTGCAGCATCGCATGGCCGGTCCGGTCGGCCGCGCACGCGCAGCGGTGCGCCTGGCCGCCCTTGCCAAAGTCGAGCGACTGGCCGCCAAAGGCGCGCTGGTAGATGCGGCCGTCGGCGGTGCGCGAGAAGGGCAGGCCGTAGTTCTCGAGCTCACGCACCGCGGCCGGCGCCTCACGGCACATGTACTGGATGGCGTCCTGCCCGGCGCAGCACAGCACTCAGATCAGGCAGATCGGCAGCGAGCAGCAAGCTGTGGCAGGCCAGGCCATGCTCGGCTACATGCTGCGGCGGGGGTGGGCCTGCTGCAGCGTCCATGGAGCGGGGCAAGGGCGCACACCTGGTCGCCAAGCCAGTCGGAGCCCTTGATGGTGTCGTATGCGTGCCACCGCCAGTCGTCCTCCGACATGTTGCCCAGCGCGGCATTGATGCCACCCTGAGCGGCCACCGTGTGCGACCGCGTCGGGAAGAGCTTGGTGATGCACCTGCGGGCACCGGCACGGGCTTGTCGGCACCTCACGCGATGCCGGTTGGTCTGGGGCCGAGCCCACCGCTAATCCAGCGACAAGGCGACTGCATTGGCGGCTCTACTGCACACGAAAGGAGGCGAAGAGGCTCACGCTGTGTTGAAACCCAGCTCCGACAAGCCGACAGCTGCCCTAAGGCCGGCTCCGCCGGCGCCGACGACGATCGCGTCGTACGTGTGGTCGATGATCGGGTACGCGGGCCCGGTGCCGGAACCGAAGCTGCGCGAGCCGAGTGGATTACGCAGGGCACCCAACAATCCACGAGCGGCCGACCTGGCCGCTTTGGAAGGAAGCATGGCTGCTCGCAAAGCTGAATGTGAGGACAGGGCAGGTAACTATTTACGACATCGCCGGTCGACGTGCCCGGCATGGCCAGCCTGTCCGCTGCAGCCGTTTGCAGTGGCCCACGTCGACGACGCGCGCGCCACAACTACATTCCTAGCCGTTCACGCCATTTTCTGGCCGTTGAAGCGACTATCTCTGCAACCTCGCACGCTTTGACACTTCGTACACGAGTCGCCCGACAGACGCAGAACAAGATGATGCAGCTGCGCGCATCCACCCCCGCCGGCCTGCGCCCGCTCGCGCTGCCGCGCACTGCGGCCGCCAAGCGCGTCGTTGCGCGCCGATCCATCCAGAAGGAGAAGGAGCAGGCGGCTGCCCAGGTTCGCTTTGCCGCCTTTCTCTCCCCCTAACTCCTTCTGGGCGGCATGTTCGCATGCCTTGTAACGACCAAGTCCGTGCATTCTGTACAGGGCGGCACCTACTTCTTTGCCGGGAAGACGTACACCCCGGAGGAGTGGGAGAAGGCAAAGGAGTCGGGTGAGTTGAACACGTATGAGTCGGTGGTGGACGAGTATCAGCGCAACAACGGCGCGCCTGAATTCACTGGTTCGCCTCCTGCCAGGCACAATATTTGTAGCCTTGCTTAATGCTATGTACAGAGTGCTTAATGCGGTTTTGGTGGTGTGGTGCAGAGCTGATGAAGTTTGACGGCATCGTGCCCGAGCGGTGCGCTGCTGCTGCCTCCCCGCAACACACCTGCAGGTCCAGTTCCGGCTCTGCCTGGACGTGCCTGACATTAGTTCAACACGTCTTTCTGCAGGAACAACGGTCGGCTGGCTATGATCGCCGTCATCGCCGCCGTCGCCGCAGAGCTGTACTCCGGCAAGAGCGTGCTGAGCCAGCTGAGCATCGAGCCGACGCTGATCACGCTCACCTTTGTGATCATTTCCGCGGCCAGCCTCATCCCGCCCAGCCGCAACGTGGACGAGAACCAGAGCGAGGGCATTTTCACGCCCGCTGCTGAGGTGCGGCTCACGCTTCTCAACCCTCGCCAACTCGCGCGCCATCAGCCCTCCTGACCGCTCGCCATTTGCTTCCGCAGGTTATCAACGGCCGCGCTGCCATGCTGGGCTTCGCCTCCCTCCTGATCATTGAGGCAATCAAGGGAGGCGCCCTCTTCGGCCAGTAGGCTCGTGACACACCACAAAGCCACCCACGAGGGCGTGGCAACGCTGATTTCCTGCTTGACACACACACCAGATATGCCAGAATAAGATCACAAACTTGCTTAGGCCACGTAGTAGGCCCGTATGAGAGTCTCTGTACCAACACGGCCACTGCTTGGGCCACGAGGGTAGCTGGTTCGGCCAGCCTTAGCAGCAAATAGCCTGGCACACTGTAATCGAGCGATGAGAGGGCAGAGTTCCGTTCATGCTCAGCACACAGCGTGGTTCTCATGATGCGGCCATGGCCTTCTTTCCACCCCGCGGCTTCTTGCCAGCCTTGCTGGGAGCCTGCTGCTTCTGCGCACCAGGCGGCTTCACACCGCTCGCCTTCTTACCCTTTGCTGCTGCTGCCTCCTCAGCAGGCTCTGCTGCAGCAGCGCCTGCAGGTTGCATCTGATTCAGTTCAGACTGCCCTTACCATTATTTCTCAGAGTGCATCCAGCCAGAGATTTGCTGTGTCCCACCATCTGGCAGGTCGAATGCGCGTTGCAGCTGCAGTTTCAGGGCCCCCTCTGCCCGTCCGCGGCCATCCAGCGAGGCGCCTAGAGCAGCCACGTCGCCCTGCCACCGCCACTCGTCTGCCTCCACAGCCTTCCACGGCTGGGCAGCGAAAACGCCGCTGTCTGAGCCTGCGGCCGCGGCAATGGCAGGGCGCTCAGCAACCATGCCATCGGCTCGCGAGGGAGCAGGGCGCGGTGCTGCTGCGGTCTGCAGGTCCCTGCGTCTTTCTCTGCTGCTGCAGGCTCATCTGGCAAGCCAAGAACCAGCGCCACTGACATGGGCAGGGCGGGAGCTGGGCACCCGTCAGCACCGCGGCAGTCTGCAGCCGCCAGAACAGGCGCCCCTCCCGGTCACTCCCCAGCGGCAGGCTGCGCAGCATCGGGTGCGCTGCGGCCGCCGCCTCGCCGCCCTCTGCGCCCGCAGCCGCCTTGGCACGCGCGGCTTCCATCAGCGCCCGCTGCTGCTCCACGGTCAGGGCCGTGCCGCCGTCGCTGCAGGAGGGGCGAGTGCAGGGGCTGTCGGCGCCACTTCCTCGAAGAGCAAGAGCTCACGCAGCTGACAGGGCACACGGCTGGCAGAGCCGGCAACTGTTCGAGCCGCAGAGCAGCCTTCTGAGCTCCTGGCTGGCTGCCAGCAGGGGCTTGGGGAGGGGCGGCGGCTGACCCCGCGATGAGCAGCGCCACCTGGCGGTCCCTCTCGCGCTGCAGCGCCTGGCGCGCCTCCTTGCGGGCGGCGGCCGCCTCGCCCTGCTGCTCGCGCGCCGCCGCGGCCGCCGCCTCCGCCGCGGCCGCCATCGCCTCCCTGCCGCCGGCAGCAAACGCCTCAGTGCAGCCCACTCCAATTCTTTCCAATTCCCCACTCTTCAAGAACTTCAAGAACTCGAGCACGGCAAGTATGGCAGAGACAGAGTAGCAGCCGCAGGAGCCGGCGTGCCTGGCGGGCAGCCATGTGTGAGGCGAGGCAGGGCTCGGCAACGCGCCTGACGGCCGAGCTGCCGAGCGCGTCGTGGCACAGCGCCCGCAGCATGCGCAGCCGCGCGCCCGGCGGCAGGCGCCAGTAGCCGCCCTCGGGGAAGCTGGCCGCGGGGTCCGCAGGAGGCACATCTGGAGCAGCGCCTGCGCCGGCCATCCCGCTGCCATAAGGCAGCCGCTTCATCCGGACATTGACACTCATTGTTGCAGTGCAGCAGTGGCAGGGATGCAGGGCGCACAGAACGGCGGCCCCTCGCTGTCGGCTGCAGGGGCGGCGGCCTCCTCCCCCTCGCTCAGGCCCGCCTGCAGCGCCGCCAGTTGCGCGGCCGCCGCCCGGCGCTCCTGGGCCAGGTAGTGCCGCATGACCGCCTGCCAGCCGCCCGGCCCGACGCCCGGCAGGCCCCAGTCGCGCCGCACCTGCCGACGGGAGAGTCAGGCGCGCTGCAGGGCTGCCCTTCCCCGCCCAGCTTGCAGTTCACCGCCTGCCGGCAGCCAGGAGCAGAGCAGCAGCATCCGATCCCGCTTCCGACGGCTCCTCCAAGGAGCAGCGTGTGGCGTGCCAAGTCCAGCAGGCGCTCGTGCACCGCCGCCACCTGCGAGCCAGCCTGGCCCTGCTGGAAGGCGGCGTCCAGCTCCGCCGGCCGCACCAGCTCGGCTGCCAGGCTGGCCAGGTCCAGGCTGGCGCCGCCCAGGCAGCCGCCAAAGACCTGCAGAGTGATGGGAGCTTCAGTGCCACTGCCTGCGGACAGCAGCGTCCAGGGAAGGAGCTGGCACGGGCCCGACTATCAGATGCAGAGGCTTCTGGCTCGTGCTCAACTGAGTCTGGGCTTTCAAGCGAAGGGGAGGCAGAATTCGACCGATTCTTATCAATAGCAAATCAAGGAGAGAAAAGGAGGGGGTCGGAGGCGCGCATGCAGGAACTCGAGCACCTCCGCCAGGTCGCCGGGGTCGCAGTCCCCCGGAATGGCCAGGCTGGCACCCAGCTGCGGCGGCCAGCGCGCCCCCCGCGTCTGCCGCGCGGTCTGCTTGGGCGCCCACACCCGCAGCGCCGCGCCCTCCTGCACGCGCACCGCGATCAATCCACTGGCAAGGAGCCTTCGACACCGGCTGGACGGCCTTGCGATAAGTACGGACCGGATATGGGGCTGGGCGGGCGCCGAGCTCCTCGTCCGGCAGCTGCTCGCTGTCGACCTGCTGCTGCGCGGCCCGCCGGCGCGCGGGCTTGTCCGCCTTCCGCGCCTGCAGCCAGGCCTGAGAAGCTGGCGTGGAGCCGGTCAGGCAGGCAGCCAGCGGGGCAGGCAGCGGGGAACCTTGGCAGCGGTGGTATCAACAGGCGGAGGCGCTGGCCGCTTGGCGGTCGGGTTCTTGTCCAGCAGCTCCGAGACAGAGCCCAAGCCGGCCGCACGGCAAACGTTGGCTAGGATGCCAGTCGCCTCCAGGCCACGCTTCTAGACGAACAAGTCTTACAGATGTCAGACGGCAGCACACGCTGGGTCGTGCTGAGAGGGGCGACAGGTTTAGGGAGAGCGGGCCTTGCGGCAGTTGCTGCAGTTGCACGCGCCGCGGCAGCGCGGGCAGGACCACTCCTTCAGTTGAGCCACCTGCGCCACCTCCTCGCCGTAGCGATTGGACAGGCAGCGTGGGCACCAGTGCAGCGTGCAGCGCGTGCACTTGGCCTTGACCTCCACCGTCTTCTGCCGGCACTGCGTGCAGGCGAGCCCAGGGAGAATCAGTGGCCTCCGAGTGGACCCAGCCCCAACCCGGCAGCGTGTTTGTCTCTGCCCGTGCCTGGTGACAGGTGGTGCCGGACTCGCTGTCGTAGATCCTGCCTCCCTGGGCGCACAGGCGCGCCGATGTCAGCGCTCTGTTCGCATCAACATCCTGCTTTCCAACAATCCATTTCCAGGCAGCCGCAGCCAAACCTGCACGCGGACGCCTGGGTTGGCCGTGCGCTTCTTCTTCTCCTTGACCGGCTCCGCAGCGGGCTCTGGCGGAGGTCCTGCAGCAACAGTCCTTTTCAGGGATGTTTCCACTAGAAGTCCGGCTCCGCGGCCTGCGGCTGGACGCTGGGCCCTACCATCGGCCTCCGCCTCCTCCCGCTTCTTCTTGGGCATGATAGCGGACTGACAGGCGGCGGCCGCACAGAGCCCGCGCTTTGGATTTCGAACTGATGGGGCCCGATCGACCCCAAACAGACGGTGCTTCCGACCTTGCGGCCGCGATCGGTGGCCCGGAACTGCACAGCAGCAGTGTAAACTCAAGCTGGGACGGCTGGGAGCTGGGAGCTGGGAGCCAGGGGAGGCGAAGCTCCAACCTGGAGAGGGCCATTAGTCATAGGCCACCAGTCAACCAGAAACTACAGGCGAACTTGATGGGCAAGCATCATAATCAAGGCCCCAGGTATGCCCAGCGATGGTTTGATGGCTTGCTGTGACGACGGTCACGGGTAGTTGAGCACATCAGAAGGCCGCAGTTGGGCGGCCCGGTGGCTCGGAAGCGCGGCAGCTATGGCCAGAGGGGAGGCCGCATCGATCAGGCCGATCAGGCGAAGGACGAAGCAGCTGACACAGGACCGGCCAGGTGGAGATGGTCTGGAGGACCAGCAGGCAGCAAAAGCCAGACGCAACGACTGATCGCGTAACGCCGCGATACCCTACTCCAGCGCGTCGACAGCGCACCGCGACCTTGCGCGAGCAAAACTCCAAGCGCAGTTTAACCCAGTGGTGGAGGCGCTTCCCGCCTGAAGTAAAACTCTGGAGAGGCTCTGAGGAAGCTCACAAGAAGCGCGTGGAACAGCAGCTGAACTCGGGAAAGTCAGGAAGATGCGGCGAGTCGCCGCGGTCTTCGCCGCCTGTGCGGCAGGTAAGGCCTTCATCTGCATGTGCCTGCAGCGCCGCTGCGATTCGTTCGACTCCTGGCTGATCGCGCTGTGCATCTCCGCGCGCAGCGTTGCTATGCACGCTGGCGCTCGCGGCTGAGCAGGAGCCACTCGGCACAGTCGTCGGCATAGACCTGGGCACCACGGTGCGCCCTCCCCTTCCCGCAGCTGCCCCCGGGCGTCTGTTCCCGCGCGCAAGTTGAAGCTTCCAGATATTGACGCAGCCTGCCGCGCGTTGACCCCCGTGGACAGCCACCGCATGCTGCCTGGCATCCAGATGCATGCAGCCCTGCGCTGGCGCTGATCACGCGCGGATGGCGATGCTGCGATCTGGGCGCGCCTCACTTTGCCTCCGCGCCCACGTAGTATTCGTGCGTGGGAGTGTACAAGAATGGAAAAGTGGAGATCATCGCCAACGACCAGGGCAACCGCATCACGCCGTCCTACGTCGCCTTCACGGACAACGAGCGGCTGATCGGAGATGCGGCCAAGTTCCAGGCCGCGCTCAACCCTGAGCGCACCGTCTTTGACGTCAAGCGCCTGATCGGCCGCAAGTGTGCCTCGATCTCCAACCGCTTGTCTGGTGGTTCGTCTGCAGGAGCCTTGCATCTGAGTGCCGATCCCTGGTCACTGCAGGTTCAAGGACAAGGAGGTGCAGCGTGACGCCAAGATGGTGCCGTACAAGGTCATCGACAAGGGCGGCAAGCCGTACATCCAGGTCAAGGTCGGCTCGGACGACAAGGTGCTGCTCCCGGCCTGCCGCTTCCCTCTCAACTATTTTGGCATCACCGGCAGGGTGTGAGCCGCTCTCCGCACGCCTGCACAGGTCTTCTCGCCCGAGGAGATCAGCGCCATGGTGCTGACCAAGATGAAGGAGACGGCCGAGGCGTTCCTGGGCAAGACGATCAAGAACGCGGTCGTCACCGTCCCCGCCTACTTCAACGATGCCCAGCGCCAGGCGACCAAGGACGCCGGTGCGCTCCTGTCTTTTTTAGCCAGCAATTTGAAAAGTGACTGGAGACCTGCTTTTCTTTCTCGACTGCATTGGCGTGTCTTCTGCTTGCCTTGTCCTGACTGCCGGGTCAGCACCACAAGGAGGCTAGCACCTTGAGGCAAGCCTGTCTTTAATGTGCGACCCTGCTGACCCCCCAAGTCGGCCGCCCTGGCAGGCGTGATCGCGGGCCTGAACGTGGCGCGCATCATCAACGAGCCGACGGCTGCCGCGCTCGCGTACGGCCTGGACAAGAAGGGCAAGGAGAAGAACATCCTCGTGTTCGACCTGGGCGGTGGCACCTTTGATGTGTCCATCCTCACCATCGACGACGGCGTGTTTGAGGCGCGCCTGCAGCCACCAGCCCCCCTTGCGCCAACTTCTTTCTGGCTGTGCACACACCCTCCTATTTGAGCAGCAGCTGCAGGATCAGTCAGCAGCAGATGCTCCCATCCCCATGGACTGCATGTACATGTTGCTTCAGATGTGGCCGAGACGACAGCGCGCCTGCAGCATCCGCCTGCCCTCTGGGGCTGCAGATTGCAGGCTGCAGGGCATCAGCACGTGGCCACCGCATGCCATGGCGGCTCCCCTGGGCACCGGCGTGTGGCCGTCGCAAGCTGACCGGCCGCCCCCCCCCGCTCCTCCCCGCCAGGTCATCTCTACGAGCGGCGACACGCATCTCGGCGGCGAGGATTTCGACCACCGCGTGATGGACTACTTCATCAAGCTGATCAAGCGCAAGTACAAGGAGGACATCTCCAAGGACAGCCGCGCGCTGCAGAAGCTGCGCCGCGAGGTCGAGCGCGCCAAGCGGGCGCTCTCCTCCGCGCACCAGGCACGCCCCCCCCCGCGCCCTTGGTCGCCGGTGCCTGTGGCAGCCGCGGCGAGGCGCTGGAGTGCCAGGGAGCAGAAGCAGGGACCAGGCGTCGACAGGCAGGCGGTGCAGAGTTCAGTGCGTTTGCCAGCGCTGTAAAGCAGTAGCCCTGACGCGTCTGAGCACAAGCGACTGCTTCTTTCCCCCTGTTCTCCTGCAAGCATCGTGCATGGTGCCGGCTGCTGCTGCGGTGTAATTCAGCTAGCAGCAGCTCAATTGTGTTGTAACTGCCGCAGGTGCGCGTGGAGATCGAGTCGCTCGCACCGGGCGTCGACCTGTCGGAGCCGCTGACCCGCGCGCGCTTCGAGGAGCTCAACAACGACCTCTTCAAGAAGACGCTCACGCCCGTTCGCAAGGTGCCCCCCCTCCCATGCCATAGGCTGCCGCGAGCCCACTTGTTCTGCTTCAGGGCTCCTGCAGCACTTCAGGGCCACTAGGCGCAGCACATAAGCCGGCGCGCCGGCCAGTCCTCCAGGCCGGGGCGTGACTATCCGCTGCGCAGAGCGACGCACCGCGGTGTGCCATGTCTGACGGCCGGCGATGCCCCCTGCCAAGGGGGGTGCATGAGCCGCCCGTCCTGTCGAGCAACACACAGCCCCTCCCATCGCCCTCCCTTCAGCACAGTCAGCTGCAGCGTCTCCTGAGGCTTGGGAGACGTGGCGTGGCAGAGCTGGCATTCTGGCACAGCACAAAACTGCTCCACATCATCAGCAGCAGTTGTAGGGCCTGGCACTGGCGGCAGTCTGGTGCTACCAGGCCCAAGAAGTGCTGCTGATGATGTGAGGCAACGGTTTGTGCTTTGCCAGGATACCAGCGCTGCTGATAGGAGTGAAACACTTACCATAGGCTTGATGAACCCCTCCGCGGCGGGCAGGCGCCGACACCGCCTGCAAGCCAGCACCAGCTGTCCGCTTTTCAGTCAGCAACGTAGCCTCGGCCGCGAGCAGCCAGCTGGGCGCAAGATTCTTGTCCTGTGCCTGTCAGCAGCCACGGGTCGAGTGACGCCCGCCGCGTGTCGAGCAACGCCCGCCTGGCCGGCTGCGCAGGCGCTGGAGGACGCCAAGCTGAAGAAGGAGCAGATCGACGAGATCGTGCTCGTCGGCGGCTCGACCCGCATCCCCAAGGTGCAGGCGCTGATCAAGGAGTACTTCGACGGCAAGGAGCCGTCCAAGGGCGTCAACCCGGACGAGGCCGTCGCCTACGGCGCGGCCGTGCAGGGCGGCATCCTGTCAGGCGAGGGCGGCGACGAGGCGCGGCTCTTTCCCCGGCCCCCTCGCCTTGCCCTCCCAATGAGCGCAGCTGGGTCTTGATGTGGTCGAGACCGGGCTGGACGGTGCTCTGGCGAGCTTGTTGCCTCTGATCTGCTGCACCAGTCTGGCTCATGAGGAGGTAGTAGGGGCGCGCAGTACTCGAGGGGCGCAGGAGCGTGCATGAGGACCCAGCAGCTCTGGCAGACTCGTGCCGGCGCAAGCGCGACTCAGGTGCCCGCGTTAGTAACACGCCCCGGCTGCGCGCCGCGCACAGGTCAAGGACGTGCTGCTGGTGGACGTGTGCGCGCTGTCGATGGGCATCGAGACGGCCGGCGGCGTCATGACCAAGGTCATCAACCGCAACAGCGCGGTCCCGACCAAGAAGAGCCAGGTGTTCACGACCTACCAGGACAACCAGCCGACCGTGTCCATCCAGGTGCCCCGCCCGGCCTCCCTCCCTGCAAGGCACAATTGGGGCGCACCGCTGGCACTTGAGAACATCTTTTGGCCCGGGATCGCGGCAGACTGCGGTGCTGCGTCACTCACTCAGTGGTGGTACTTTGCCATGAACGGTGTGTCTGATCTGGCCGCCTGAGGCTCACTCCGTGCGCGCTGGCGGAGGCCGGTGGCTGAAGCTGCCCGGCTGCTGCCGCTGCCGCAGGTCTACGAGGGCGAGCGCGCCATGACCAAGGACAACCACCTGCTCGGCAAGTTCGACCTGACCGGCATCCCTCCAGCGCCGCGCGGCGTGCCCCAAATCGAGGCGCGTCCCCAGCCACCGATTTCAAGCCGCGCGCAGCTCGCGAACCGGGCGGGCTCGACTGCAGCAGGCCGCGCCTGAAGCTGCCGAGCTCCTGAGCGCTGCTCGCGCCCGCCCACAGGTCACGTTCGAGATCGACTCCAACGGCATCCTCAACGTCGCCGCCCAGGACAAGGGCACAGGTGCCTGCCCTGTGCAGCCCGGCAGCGGCGGCACTGGCCCGCCACCGCTGGCAAGCCGCTCACCCGCGCGCGCCCCTGCCGCCCGCGCAGGCAAGAAGGAGAAGATCACGATCACGAACGACAAGGGCCGTCTGAGCCAGGAGGAGATCGACCGCATGGTCGCGGAGGCGGAGGAGTTTGCCGAGCAGGACCGCGCGGTCAAGGCCAAGATCGATGCGCGCAACAAGCTGGAGACGTACTGTTACAACATGAAGTCCACGCTCTCCGACAAGCTCGGCGACAAGCTGGGCGACGAGGAGAAGGAGACGGTGCGACCTCCGCTTCCCCCCGCGCGACTTCTCCGTTCGAAAGCTCGAGCGAAACGAACGGATTCGGACGAACATGTTCGCACGGCTTTCGTGTGCCAGAGACCGCTATGCGCTAGCGGTGACACGCGCGCGGCGGCTCGCAGGTCAAGTCGTCGGTGGACGAGGCGCTCGAGTGGCTGGAGGAGAACTCGGACGCGGAGACGGAGGAGTACGAGGAGAAGCTGAAGGAGGTGGAGGAGAAGTGCTCGCCGATCGTCGCCAAGGCGTACGGCGGCGCGGGGCCCGGCGGCTCGGAGGACGACGAAGAGGACATCGACGAGCACGACGAGCTCTAGGCGGCTTCGCCGCCCCCCACGAGAGCGAGAGCGCCGTCCGCCTGCCTTTTTGTCGTTGCCGCATCGCTCAGTGTGTTTTGCCGGACAGCCGGCCCCGCGACGCGCGAACAGCGCGCCACCCGAGAGAGAGACTGTGAGGCAGGTCAGTTTGGCGGGAGCGTGAGTGAGCCTGTAACAAGCGCTGGCCTTCACAGCCTTCCAAGCAGCAGGCGGCCGCTGCTGGGAGAACAGCACCAAGCAGGCACAGCCATGAGCTCTAAAGCACAGGAAACACCCCTCTCCGAAAGCAGGTCTACAGCTCGCTGGCGTCTCGCCTTGTCTGCTGCTGTGCCAGCGCTCGCAGCGCGACGGCCGCATGCAGCGCGGCGCCCGTCGGCAGCTGCGCCTCGTCCATGCGGAAGGTGGGCGTGTGCAGGCCAGAGTCCGTTCCCGGGCCTCCGATGCCCAGCCAGGCGTACGCGCCAGGCACCTCGTCTGCAGCACTCGAGAATGCTGTCAGCTTCTGCTGACCTATCAGAGAGCGCTTCAGGGCTGTGGCCAGAGAAAGCACTGCGACGCTGTGTGCGGCTGCCAAGTTGCTGGGCAGAGCGCGGTGCCGGACCTGCCAGCCAGGCGAAATCTTCTGCGGCCATGCTGGCGGCAGGCGCTGTCTGCCACCTGGCCTTGCCAACCAAGGCCTCGGCCGCACCCTGCACCAGCTCCACCAGGCTGTCGTCGTTCACTGTGGGTGGGTAGGCAACCTGCGGCCAGGACACCTCTGCTGTGCAGCCGTACAGCTCGACGGCGCCTCTGACCACCTGCAGGCCAGCCAACAGCCTGATGAGGCAGTGGCACTGCCTCTGGGAAGAGCAGCAGGTGTCCAAGTCGGCAGAGTGCCCGGCAAACGGCCGGGGAGGCGCTCGCCTGTTCGAAGCGCCGCTTGAGCTTGTCCAAGCCGGCGGCTGTCAGCGCGTTGATCGTGCCGTTCAGCTCCACCTCGTGCGGGTGTATGTTGTTGCTGCCGGGCCCTGTGAGCAGCAACCGGCTCCTCCTGCCACCCTGCCTACTACTGCCTCTCAACTGCCAAGTGTCTGGTGCTCGCAGCGCCTTCAGTGGTGCAGATTACCAGCAGCCACATGTAAGAGGCTTACCTGTATTGAAGCGCGTGATGCCGATGATGCCGCTGTCGGTCGGATTCAGCTCACGGCTGATGAGGGGCTGCAGGGCCACGACCGCCATCGAGGCAGCCACAATGGTGTCTTGGACGTCCGCGGGCAGGCCGCCGTGGCCGCCCCTGCCTCGCACTTTCAGGACGAACTTGTCCGTGCCGGCCATGATCACGCCTGCCTGCGTTCGCCCAAGACAAGCCCCTGGGTTTGCAAACAGAGGCAGGTAAGATAGCTGGCAAGAAACGCCCAGTGAGGCTGCTGCTCTCAGCTGGCCGATCGTCTCTCCTCCGACCAGAGCATCTGGGCATAGCGTGAAAGCTCATTTCCAACGATGCAGGGGGGCTCACACCCTTGAGGCGATGACGCCCGAGGGCAGTGCAGGCCAGGCGTGGATGCCAAAGACGCCTGAGACACCTTTCAGAGCGCCTGCAGCCACCATCTGCTCCGCACCTGCACTGGGCAGCTGTGTCACTGCAGGAGCTCAAGAAGGTGTCAGTGAGAATGCAGCCACAGCCACTGTGCAGCAAGGCAATTTGCCTGCGCCGCCCTCCTCTGCAGGCTGGAAGAGCAGGCGGACCGTGCCCTGTAGCGAAGCCTCCCTTCGCTTTAGCAGCTTGGCAGCTGCAGGCAGACAGGTCCTCAGTACTTATTGTGGCATGTGGCTACATTGGGGGCAGGATTAGAGCGCTGCTGGTCCATTCAAGAAGCCGCACCGCCGAGCAGCATGGACATGTGGGAGTCGTGGGAGCAGCAGTGGCAGTGGCCGGGTCGGGTGCTTTTCCATGGGTCGTCGTTCTCCTCTTCGATCAGCAGTGCATCCATGTCCGCCCGCAGCGCGAAGATTGGCTCCTTGTTGGTGCCGATTCGCGCAATGATTCCGCCCGTGCCGGCGACTGGGTGCTCGTACGGAATGTCCAACTCGTCAAGCGCCTGTCGGAGATAAGCAGACGTTCGCGTCTCCTGGTACTTGATTTCCGGTATGGCATGCAGTGCGCGTCGATGCGCCGTGAGCCATGCCCCGTCCTGCTGCGCCTCCGCGAGCAGCTCTGACTCGAGCGACCCGAGAACCCCATGGATACCTAGCAACAGTAGAGCAAAGGCGAAGCACTTCATCAGGAGACCCAAGCTGTGAAGATTGGCGGGGCGCCGAGAACATCATGTGTCCACGTGCCCAAGCCTGTAAATCGGCCGCCGAAACGAGCGGCGGCAGGACCGCCCAACAGAAATGTGCAATAGCGGCGTGTGCGCCAAGCGATAGAGGAAAAGCAGAACGCAATCAAATAGAGGCCTGTTCAGGGGTCCGACCCGAAGCGGCGTCAAGACAGCAGGGCGCCTAGCTGCGCGAGGGCGCCGAGGCGCCGACAGCGTCCAGCCCCGGCGCGCGCTTGCCCGGCGAATCGTCGGCGTCCTTCCAGTTGGTCGTCACCGTCTTGACGCGCGTGTAGAACTGCACGCCGGCCTTGCCGTAGACCGGCAGGTCGCCCTGGAAGGAGCGGCGCCAGCCGGTGAAGCTGAAGAAGGGCAGCGGCACCGGGATCGGCACGTTCACGCCGACCATGCCGACGTCGACCTCGTTCTGGTACTTGCGGGCGGCCGGGCCGGAGCGCGTGAAGATGGCGGTGCCGTTGCCGTGCTCGTTGGCATTCACCAGCGCGAGCGCCTCATCCAGCGTCTCGACCTGCGGCCGCACATCAGAGGAGGGCTGCAATGCACCGCCATGTGGGCAGCTCCCAGGCAGAGGTGTGTCAGCAGGTCACATGGAGGTGTCTTGCTCTGTTGCGCAGGAGCAACATGAGGACACAAGGAGAGGCACATGCAGGACACGAGGCGCCTGACATGCAAGCAAGATTCAGGCAGAGGTGTTTTGTTCTGACACGGAGGAGCGGAGGCAGGGTCTCGAGCAAGGTGCACGGCGGGCAGACATGGTGAGGCGGGTACCTCCAGGCAGACGAGGACGGGCCCGAAGATCTCCTGCAGGTACGCCTGCATGTGCGGCTTGACGCCTGCGATCAGCGTCGGCCCCACAAAGTTGCCGCGCTCGTAGCCGGGCACGCTGATGCCGCGGCCGTCCAGCAGGATCTCGGCGCCCTGCGCAGGGCCCCAACGGCCGACCTCACTAACATCCTCCAGAGAGCTCTCCTGCGCCTGCCAGCGGGGAGGTGAAGGGGCGCACGTCCCGCTCAGCCGACGTGATCAGCTCCTCGCAGCGCGCCTTGGCCTCGGGGCTGATCAGCGGCCCGACGTCGACGCCCGGCTGGTCGCCGGCGCCCACCTTGAGCTGCGAGGCCTTGGCGACGAGCGCCTCCTTCCACTCGCCCATGCCCCCGACGAAGACGGCGGCCGAGATGGCCATGCAGCGCTGCCCGGCCGCGCCGAACGCGGCGCCGATAAGCGCTGACGTCGTCGCCTCGCGGTACGCGTCCGGCAGCACGACGGCGTGGTTCTTGGCGCCCTTGTTCGCCTGCACGCACGCGCGCGCGCCCGTTTGAATTCGAAAAAAGGAAAGCAGCGCGCGCGGACCGCCGCGCGACGGGAGAGTCCGCCGCGGCCGCAAAATTAGGGTTCAGCGGACCTGCACGCGCTTGCCGCTGCGGCTCGCGCGCTCGTAAATGTACTCGCCGGCCGCGTTGCTACCAACAAAGGAGATGGCCTTGATGTCGGGGTGGTCGCAGATGCGGTTGACTGTGTCGTGCGTTCCGTGCACGATGTTCAGCACGCCCCTGCCAGGTGCAGCGACACGGTTATGGGCTCAGCTCCCGTCGCTGTTGGCAAGTCATGCTGGAGGGCAGCGCCAGGCGCGGCGCGCACTTTGGCAGGCCCGCCTTGGCGGCCAGCTCGGCCAGCAGGATGGAGGCGCCGGGGTCCTTCTCAGACGGCTTCAGGACAAAGGTGTTGCCGGCGGCGATGGCGAGGGGCCACATCCACAGCGGCACCATGGCAGGGAAGTTGAAGGGGCAGATGCCGGCGACCACCTGCTCCGGCGGTCGGCCCCCACCAGTGAGCCTCCGGTGCCAGCCTGCACTTGAATCTGCAAGGGTGAACGCGGCAGGGGCGCACGCCCAGCGGCTGCCGGATGCTGTAGGTGTCCATGCCGGTCGAGACGTTCTCCACCAGCTCTCCCTTCAGCTCGGACGCGATGCCGCACGCAAACTCGACCACCTCTGCACCGACAGCAGCTCTGCGTCAGCGCATGCCCTGGCTTCCAGATTCTCTTCTCAGAGCAATTCGGTCCGTACCCAGCCCCCGGAAGACATCGCCGTGCGCGTCTGCTATCGTCTTGCCCTGCTCCAGCGTCACGTTTGTCGCCAGCTCGTCCTGCATGCCCGGCACACACCCTTAGCAAGCTGTGCTAGCAGACGCCAGCTCCACTTCTGCATGGCCGGCAGCCAGCCCACCTTGTGCTCCCATATCAGCTGCTGCAGCTTGAACATGACCCGGCTGCGCGACCCAACAGACGTCTGCGACCACTTGGGGAAGGCGTCCTTGGCCGCCTGCACGGCTGCATTGAACTCTGCTTCCGTCGCCAGCGGCAGCCTGGAGACAACGTCCTGGTTCGCCTGCGTCGGCACCAGCAATCGTTCGAGTGCATGCCAACGCCAAGGATTGCTCGTAGCTTGGCGGCATGCCGGTCCCCAACAGAATCGAAGTCAAGGGCGCACCGGGTTCGTGACGTCTATGAATTCAGTGGCGGATGACTCCCGGAACTCGCCATCAATCAGCAGTGGTACCGTCGGCTGCAGGCGCACACGCGTTGCTTGCTTGACTCAGGCGAGTCATCGTAGCGGGCGGCGGCCTTCAGAGATGGTCTCTGAAGCGCATGGGGCAGCTGGGCAATGGTGCGGTATTCTGAGACCGATCGGATCAATGCCGCGCACTGCAGTTGGCGGCAAGACGAAGAGCTGACCAGTGGTCGCTTCCGGAGATTTGCATCGCGGCGACAAGCGCGCAGCAAAGCCAAGATGCGGTGGCTCCCGAGCGAAGGATGCAGCAGTGTGGTGTGTCGGGAGCAGTACCGCGCCGCTCTGCGTCGCCATGCTGCGTGCGCAAGTGCGGCAGCCGGTCGCCCAGGCTGCGGGTGGTGCGGCCGCAAGGCGGGTGAATCGCAGTAAGCCAGTCAGCTGCACCATTGCCGCGTAGAAGTGCCCCAACAACAATGGAGACGAAGCCAAGAATGGGGGTTGCGATGGCTAATGGCTGTCAGCAGCTGTGAGTCACCCAGGGTCCATGGCGACAGCTCAGGTGCCATGCCCATTGCTCTCTCAGTATTTGCCCAGGTCAAGCCCACCGCAGGCGGAAACGCTCAATGCTGCGTCCAACGGCACAAAAGACGGAGCCACTGCTGCCGCCGCAGTGCACAGCCAGTGCCTCCGCGCCCGCCTCGCCGCGGCTGATGGTTCTGCAAACACCAGGCCCCCTTCAGCCGCCCTCAGCGCGCTCACAAGCATGCGGGGGCGAGAGCAGAGAGCGACGGCTGCACCTGCCGGAGAGCGGGCAGTACATGGCCAGCTGGGAGGAGCGCTGGCCGCCGCTGACGATGGCGCGGCCGCCGGCGGCAAAGGCGGGCTGGTAGATCGCCGAGACCCGGCCACAGGTGTGGCCCAGGAAGCGGTGCAGCGGCCCGCTCGGCTGCCGCAGGTCCCACAGGTGCAGCGCCGGCTCAAAGGCGGTCGACAGCAGCGTGTGCTGCTCGCCCGGGTGCCAGGCCAGGAAGCTGGCGGCCGACTCGTGCGCGTCCGGGATGCACAGTCTGCCCGCCGCGGGCTCCCGCAGGTCGCCTAGCCGGATGCACCTGCACTCCCAGCCACACGCTCGGCAAGCCTGCAACGATGCTGCCGTGGCGGAGTGTGGGAGGCCGGCAGGAGGACCTGTCGTTGCCGCAGCTGGCGAAGACGCCACCGGCGCCCGGGCGGTGCCGCACGCACTTGGCCACGCCCTCGTGCCTGCCGGCAAACGCGTCGCCAGGCTCCAGCCCGCCGGTCGGCAGCAGGCGGGTCGCCGCGACGCTGCCGTCCTTGGAGGCGGTCAGCACCACGCCCTCCTGCTCGTGCATGCTGAAGACTCCGCCTGCAGGCCGGCCCTGCGGCCTCGTCAGGACCGCACCATGCTGCCTGGACACGACTGTCGTCGGCAGGCAGCCGAGGCGAGCGGCGCGACCGGTGTGGGGCTCGACGGAGGCGAGGCGGCTGAAGGCTCCGCTGGCCGTCGCCGTCTGCAGGTCCCACAGGCGCAGCGAGCCGTCATTGCCCGCGGAGAGCAGCAGCGGCGCGTCGCCGCCCGCCTGCCGCCCGCACAGCTGCACGTCCGCGACCCAGCCGCTGTGCAGCTTGGCGGCCCGCAGCGCAGCCCGCGGCTCGCCTGTGGCCTCCCCCTGCGAGCCGCCAGAGGGTGTGTCTTTGCTGAGGCAATGCCAGGCTGGAGAGCTAGGAGAGGCGAGACAGGACGGGCCTGCAGGGCCTTGGTGCCAAATATGGCGACCACGCCACCCTTGCCGCCGGCGGCCAGCAGGTTGCCCAGCGCATGCATGCTGCGCCAGCACCCAACCCTGCTCATAGGAGGCTGGAGGCTAGCTCCTCCAGGTTAGCTCCAGGGCAAGGCTGCAGGATCGAACAGTTGAGAGCCAGCCGACCTGTATATCCGGGTCAGCAGGCCGTCGCTGAAGCAGTCTGCCGTCCGCAGCAAGCCCACTGGCTGGCCGTCCTCACTAGCATCTGCCTCCCTGCGCAACAGCCTTGGCAGCTCGCGTGCAGCACCTGGCTTGCCTGTGCTGCAGGTGCCAGCAGGTTTGCCAGGGCACCTGTCGTTTGTCGGCGCCTCCTCGCAGATGTATCGCTTCACCGTCTCGTCATCTGCCACCGCCTCATCCTCCTCCACGGCGGCGGGCACCTCAGGATTCACCTGGCCTCCCGGGCCACCAGCCTCCGCGCCAGGCGCTTCGCCTCGGCTGCGCAGGCTGTAGGCTCGCGTGCGCTGAGTTTCCGGCTGCTGGGCCGGCTTGCGCTTCTTTGGTCTGGGCCTCGGTTTTGCGGGCTTGAGCTGAGCGCCCAGCTCGGCCCAGGCGGTCTCCAGGCCCAGGCTGCGCAGCCGAGCTTGGTTCCGGGCAATCCGTTCCAACCTCTGCTTGCCTCCGCCGCCACCGGTCAGGCGCTGATCAGACAGTCACACTTGAGCTGTGATGGGTCGAGGAAAGAATACCCACCATGCGCTCAAAGTCGCAAGGACCCTTCGCTTCATCTTCATCCTGCTCACGCAGGTCTATATATCAAGATGCCTGAGCATCGACTTGGCTACACATCTTGAGGTCCGGGTGCGATCATCACCTCCGACTTGCAGCTCTCAGCCGATGTCGCCGGTGCGCTGGGGCAGGCAACGGGGCAGGCGCTCGCGACAGGGCTAGGTGCTTCGGTTGCTTTTGCGTCGCATGGCCTCGGCTCCTCTTTCTCGCGGGCAAGAATGTCAGCATTGATACACTGTGGTTCAGCTGTCTGGTGCTGCTGGCTCGCTGCGGACGCCTCCGCAACGATGGGCGAAGGCTCGCATGCCCTCGGGCCGACAGCAAAGAAGCTGCGAATGCTGGCCTGCTGCAGCTTGGTCGCCACCTTCTGCTTCCTCATAACAGCGTGCTCGTGTGAGTGATCGCGATCAGCGCCCGGGTCTCATGAACAGAGAACACCGGAATGAAAGCCAGGTTTGGCTTGAATGCCCATTGCCCATCACTCCGAGGGGCGGAGTCTCTAGTCTCTAGTCTCTGGATCGACTGGCCGGCCATCGATCGTGATACGTTCTTACCAGGGAGTGAGGAGAGAGCCGGCCAGAAGAACCCCGACTGGCCTTGCATCACCGCGCGGTCGCGATGCCGCCGGGAACGCAGGTCGCAGCCACACAGGCGGGCGTGAAGGACAAGACGCAGAAAAGTCGCGACTTGCGCAGCAAGCTGCGCAGTCTGAACGAGATCATCCGCCGTGAGTTTTCGGCGCCAATCCGATTGGCTGGGACTCGGTTGCAGCGCGGCAGTGGCGCTTCGAGCATTCCGGAGTCCCCGGGAGGATAGGCTCTCGGGTGTGCGCGCAGATGAGGGCGAGGACCTGGCCGATCACACGAAGAATCTGCTGGCCGCGCGTGTGAACGAGCTGAACGACCTCTCCAAGCAAGGCGTGCCGCCTCTGGGCCCCCACCGCATGCGAGAGGTCCTGCCTTCGTCCCTGGAAGGGGGGTGGACGGCTGCCTTGGCTGCTGCTGCAGTCCAGCGGCC